>JAWQUT010001084.1:32934-46622 GCA_033807755.1 Ellobium chinense | reverse complement strand
TGTCAGAGAACATGATGTGTGGATTAAAGAGCGTCTACTAGACAGATCAACTGCCAGAGGACATGATGTGTGGATTAGAGAGCGTCTACTAGAGAGAACAACTGCCAGAGGACATGATGTGTGGATTAGAGAGCGTCTACTAGAGAGAACAACTGCCAGAGGACATGATGTGTGTCTACTAGAGAGAACAACTGCCAGAGGACATGATGTGTGGATTAGAGAGCGTCTACTAGACAGATCAACTGTCAGAGAACATGATGTGTGGATTAGAGAGCGTCTACTAGACAGACCAACTGTCAGAGAACATGATGTGTGGATTAAAGAGCGTCTACTAGAGAGAACAACTGCCAGAGAACATGATGTGTGGATAAGAGAGCGTCTACTAGACAGACCAACTGCCAGAGGACATGATGTGTGGATTAGAGAGCGTCTACTAGAGAGAACGTAGTTAGAGAATCAGAAGAGAAGATCGGTTTTGGTTGGTTTTTTTTTTTGCGGGGCGATTGAAAAGAAAGCGATCCCAGTGAATGAGCGGCGTTTCCCACCTATCAAAATCAGTAATCTCTTTGAGTTGGTGTGAGACATGGTAAGGTGAATGGGTGATGACTTCTTGTCTGATATACGCATTGTTTAGACTGTACCTTCACAGCTTTGAGACAAACAACCGAACCCGCATTTTGTATTCTTTCATCGATGGCTTCTTTATCTGCCAACCTGGTACCTGGCCCCAGACTGTTTATCCCGTTAGATTGCAGCGCCCGACCATCCTTTTGATGACGCTAGTAAATGTCCTGAACTGAATTGAACTGAACTTTTTTTTTTCAGATTGTAATATAATATTATGTGAAAAAAAACCAAACAGCAATGCACAAATGTTTAGAAGGGAGAATGGAAAAAAGAAAACGGCTCAAATGGCCTCCATGATTTTTCTAACGAAACGAGATAGATTATGAATGCTGTAGTATTGGTTGTCATTGAAGAGTAATTTCATTTTGAAAATGTTAGACTTGTTCTGAAATAGTTTTAGTAAGAAATGTTCCCTGTCTTTTTTAAAGCCTGAACAGGTGAAAATGTAGTGAAATTCGTCGCCCAAAGAATTAGCATAACACACACGACATAATCTGTCTATGAGTGAGGTGTTGATCCACCTCCAAGTTTTCACTGATAATCTGCGGTTACGTAGACGGAATTTTGTCATAGTCTTTCTGGGTTTGACAGGTAAAATATCGAGGTATGGCTCCATCCGAATACGGTCCTCGAAAATTCTGATTTACTAGTTGAGTCCACCATGTGTGAAAAAACTGATATTTGATTCTATTTTTAATATGTTTTTATAAGCGTCTTGAACTTTCATGGTACGTCAGTTTTGTAAGAGATAAAGAGGCCGGAATAGCCTAAGGTGGTTTAAAGTTTCTACATACTTCAGACACGGTGAGAAAAATGCAGTTTTTATAAAGATTAAAGATGGACTGAATCAGTTTAAAAGAGAGCTGAGTTTGGTGTTTTATCAACGTGAGTTTGATCCAAAAAGACAATGCTCTTGCTGTACTGTCAACATTAAGTGGCATTTAACCAGTTTCTCCATAAACCATATACGCGGGAGTTGACTTGTTGCCACATAGAATTTTTTAAGGCATTGAAGATAACACTTTTCAAGCATGAGAAAGTTCTCCAAACAGAATATTTCTGAACGGTACAAAAGAACCGACTTTACAATGGTTTTGAAAATATGAATTTGACAGCTAGCAGAAAGACTACATTGTTTTGACTTTTTTATTAGGCTGTAGTTTGCTCTTCTAGCTTGCTCTAGATTTTGTTTTATAGCGTTGACATACCTCCCATTTTTACTGAGCACCAAGCCAGGATATTTAAAGCTTTTTACTTTCTCAAGAATATGACCGTTTAATTTAAAAATATATTTGTTCTTGTCTCTACCAAAGACAAGAATTCTAGTGTTTAACTTGATCATCTACGGTAATGTTTGTCTGGTCCACGTAACAGACGAGATGCCGGTGGCTGTCTGATTTACAGCCTTAAAATTCCACATTTTTTGTTCACAAATTTTCAACCCCATACATATTTCCCTAGTCCAAGCGCTTTCGAGAAAATGCAGCTTGAAAGCCGGGATTTTCACGCCGCAGCAATGACCGCCATAACAGATCTTCTATTTAGTCTGGTGCTCAGGCATGAAATACTTTCCATTAAAACAAAACAAACCCAGGTTTTAAAATCTCCTTCCTCTTGGTACATCTGAAAGAAGCAGTGAGAAGGTTAGCGGTCTTAGAAATGAACGTAAATAATTAAGTTATTCTATTCATCATGAGCTCTGTAATGTTCAAATGTTTGCAGTACCATATAGATAACCTGCCTGTCTTCCCTAACAAAGATTAAAAAAAGCAAGAAAAAACTCGGGGAAGAGTTCACGGTAAGGGTCTTGCGCAAAGAAAGAAAGAGAAAACGGCGCTGTTGGCACAGACGGTAAGCTATTGTATTATTTTCTCCGATTATTGGCCACTTAAAAAAAAACGTTTTTTTTTTTATTCTAGCTAGTGTCTACAGGCGGCGCTGAATCTGTGACAAACTACGTGTTGGATTTCAGATCATTATATTAACTAACGTTGACAAAGTCACATTGCCAGTGCTTGATATAGAGCAGTATGAAGGTGATGTTTGGACATTTTTAATAGAATATTAAGCAGTTGTCAAATTGTATAACATACATTCGATAACATATTATTATTGATAACGTTAAATTCATGGATTATGATAATGGACTCTAAGCTCCTGGTAATACGGTCAATAATTGAAACAAAAAAAATTACATTTTTTTTTCAACCCAAATCAGAGAGGTTTTTCTTAGTACACAGATCTCAGATAGAAAGTTTTAAAAATCCAAACTCATTTTGACTAAGATGTAAGTTTTGGATTTCAGAATAGTATCCTTAGAAAGGTTGGAGATTTCTCGCCTCTTCTTCTAAACTTGACTCCATTTGCACCGTAAGATGCACGTAGAAGTGACGTCATGAGCCCAGTGTGGCCCAGCCCGTGTAATAGAGAGCTAGGATGTAACTTTCACTGAGGAGCTCTTTTAACTTGCTCTCCAACTGAAAGAGTTTCCGATCTATTCAGATTTATTGTGGACGCCCTCTGTTCAAATACATCCTCTAGCTAAACAAATTCAGGAGAATATTTCTCGTGGGGAAGCATGTCACCTCATACAGCTGACAAGGGCTGCACTGAATTCCTTTTTATCCTAGTGAATACCACAGAAGTGAAAGCGAACGATACATGAATACTGTATGGTGCAGGTCGTCTGTCAATTAAAACCATGAGTAAATTTATGCGCAAGTGGCTGAAATGAATGAGTGCATCAAAAGAGGAATGAATAATCCTATTCCGACTTGTCCTTTTCATGTGTCAGATATCTGAGATCCCAGATTTGCAAAGTCAGTAGTATACAAAGGGGAGTGAACTCTCTTTACATAACGGGAGAGAACCAGAACCTGAAGTGTGAAGAGTACACCTGTATGGAATGTTACCACCTTTTTCCACTGTTCATATTTTGTGTGTGTGTGTGTGTGTGTGTGTGTGTGTGTGTGTGTGTGTGTGTGTGTGTTAATTGGAAGGGAATTCACTGATATTTTCACCTAAACGTGTTCATTCGTAAGTTAGTTGTCAAAAGGATTAGCCTGCATTGGTGCATGTGAATAATATGTGTGTGTGTGTGTGTGTGTGTGTGTGTTGTGTGTGTGTGTGTGTGTGTGTGTGTGTGTGTGTGTGTGTGTGTGTGTGTGTGTTATTAAATTTAGCTATGAGTCTGTGTCTTATATGTTTTGCGTATGTGCATGTACTTGTAGACAAGACAATGTGCCCATATGAACAAATAAAATCCTATCTTACCTTAAAAAAAAAAAAAAAGATATCTACACAGCATTTCTAGTTGATTTTTGATGTTAATCTCTGCTGCTAGTAATATATTCAGAATAGATTGTACACTTTTTATTTTATACACTATTTATGTCATTTTGTTTATTCACAGACAACTCCTTAAGATCGGGGGCAGACAGGTCGGCGTGCCCTGTATGCATCTGTTTACAAATACCATCAAGGTAAAGTAATAAATATTAGAAGTAAATTAATCAGCCATTTGTGTTAGAATCAAATATTATAAAACTGCTTTCTTTTGACCCAGGCTTCTAAGATAAAAAAGAAAATGCCACATCAAAAAGCTCATACAAATCACATCTCATGTCTCCTACTACAATTAGTCTAGTACTTTTGAAAATGTGAAGAGTGACATGAACGGTTCAAAACCTGGGGATTTGTTAAAAGTTCTTTTTGTAAGAAATTAGTCATTTTAATTCGTTCCTTATTTAAAAAGGGGCATAAAAGAACGAAATGGTAAATATCCTCGACATCAGATTTGCACATTTTACATATTTCTGATTCACTCATGCGTCTTTTGTATGAATCTTGTTCTTGGCCAAGCGTGTTTGATCTGGCGTGAAACTTGAAGGATTTAACATCAAAAATTTTGACCACTGATAAGATAAGGCTCAAATGAGATATTAAGTTTTATTACTGGACAAAAACAGAGGGAGTCTTTCTTTCCACATTCCGTTAGCCATTCGTTTTGATATCGGGTAAATGTAATTTTGTTATATTTGCTTAAAATCTTCGTGTCTATATTAGAAAAAAAAAAGAGATACTCTAGTCCAGCTTCCATAAGGATATTTTTATACATTATTTATATAGGACCAAAATGACACGTTACCTCCTGTTAAAGACTTCCAACGAAGATTAAAAGTAGTTTTTACAAGTCTTGTTCCTGGTAGTGCCCGTAATCTTCAAAGTAAGATACGTTTGTATAATCAAAAATGAAAATAATTGGTTCCCAACCTAAATCACCGATAACGGCAGCCGATGCAGGCTTCAGGTTATTTTTCAGAGTCATTGTCCCTATCTGTATTGAAAAAAGTTCAGCTGTTTCATTTCTTGTTGCTTGGTGTTAAACCATAAGCCTGCGCCGTGACTTAGGACCGTAGCCCGCCAGATAATGTCGCCTACACTTGCGCAGTAAAAATAACAAGTTTGAGCTACTAAATACCTTGCTGGATTTTTTACGCTTGTGAATTTTTCCGTAAGAGAGGAATTGTCCTTCAATGATCTACTGAAATAAATTCCCAAATATTTATGTGTTGCATTCACAGAGAAGAAATTCTCCTAACGACCAACGGCGACCTTTATTAAGTCTCTCCGATTACCATAACTTTTAACTTGTCTGAATTAAAACTTAGGTTCCACTTTCTTCCAAACTTTGAACATACATCTAAAGCCTGACTCAGCTGCAATTCGGTGGGCCTCGTAAAAACAATATCATTAGCAAAAATTAGTGCAAGAATAATACAGCTATCAATTCCAATACCAAGGCCACTATTCTTAAGATCATTCGCAAGATCATTCATAAGTATACAATAAATTATCGAGGAATAAATGCAGCCCTGGTTAAGGCCATTGATACTAGGAACCATCCTGACTCAAAATTACCAAATAAAACTTTACTTTTCACTTTAGAATAAATGGAGCGCAATGTGCGCCATACTTTCCTTGGGTTCCATGCTCCCAAACGGAGTAAACTAGTCTATCACATTATCATTTATCGAAAACATTAGACAAGTCTAAAAAAGTTTAAAAGGATTTCTTTTTCACATCTTTTCGAATGACACACATGCCTTTTAGAGTAAAATAGTGATCCTCCACTCGACAGTTCTTCCGTTCTTCCGGAAACCGCCATGGAATTCCCCAAGCAATTTACTGGCCTTAAAGTGCGTACTGATCTTTTGTTTTACTGCTTTACTGAACACTTTGTAAACATTCGAGATAAGGGTTATGTCCCGGTAGTTTGTTAAAGACGTTTTTCTGCCGCCTTTGTGTAAGGGCCTTATGATACCCCACTACCAGTCATTTGGGAAGCACTCAGAGATATAAACGCGCTGGAGCATAGATATAAGAGATTTTAATAAATTATGGCCATACCATTATACATGTGACATTCCATCCAAACTGTATATGACATTAATCTAAATGGACTCCTCTTTCGGGTAGAAGCTTCACCCTTGACCTTTATTGTGATAACGTGAGCAAAATGCTTTGAACGCACAGGAACATACTCTCCAACAGCCAGTTAGAGATAATCTTTATATCAAACTTGAGAGGGTTGTCCTCAGACAGCTGGCCAATAATCCTGACATCACCATTACAGAGGTTGATAAGAGAGGTGTCATGGTCATGATGAACACTGCTGAATATAATTCTGAAGATCAGCCCTGAAGAGGTGTCAATCCGCTTGTATAGAAAGAAGTTCCCTCTGACCTCACTACTTTGCACTATCAAAAAATAACAGTTCAAATCCGTCAGCTTGAAAAGCTAGGGGTCCTTTCTCAAAAACTTGCAGACATCATTCTCAAAGATTCTCCATCTTGCTCCTATTTCTATGGAATTCCTAAACTCCATAAATCTATCCCTACAGGCAGCAGTGTTCCTCCCCATCGCGGCTTCATCTCACAGGTCAATGGTTTCACTATAAAGGCATCCTCCTGGCTGGACCACATCCTTAAGCCCTTAGTCCCACTTTTCTGTGGGAAGGAAAGGGTGAAGGAAATCAACATGTACTTCAAAATATAAATGAACTTTATCAAAATAGCAACCTCCCCGCGCCACACCAAACTTGTATCCATTGATGTCTATGATATGTACAATTCTGTCCCTCATGATGAAGGTGTGAGAGCTGTCAGGTTGGCCCTCAGTGAACTCTCCGACTATGGCAGGGAGCAGATTAAAGCCATTTGTAACAGATTAAAGCCATCCGTTCCCTGCTAGAGTTGTTCTTAACTTCAAACATCTTCTCATTTTTAAATCAGCATTACATTAAAATCCGAGGCACTGGTATGGGCACACACGCCCACACCCCCCTCATATGCCAATATTTATATGGAACACTTACGGCGAGACCTTATCAAAAAGTACCTTCTCCCACCTTTCTGGGTCAAAGGATACATGGACGACGTGGCAGCTCTTCAAAATGGATCTGACGATAAGTTGCAATATTTTATCGCTGCTTTGAAAAACTTTCATCCCACTGTAAACTTTACTGCTAGCTCCAATGCAAATACCGTCCCCTTCTTGGACCTCCATCCTAGACACATTAACAGGTCATTTGTGTACAGTGGAGCCTTGAGGCTTCGCATAATCTGTTCCAAGGATGCTTGGCTCAGGAGTAGAATTTCAGAATTTTCTTTCCACCTCATCTAAAGTGATTAAAGGCAGACGTTTGTTGAACCCATAATTCAAAAAGTTGTGTGCCTACAACGTGAGTCCCTGCTCAAATTATATAAACCCAAACCACCCACAAACAATTGTCTCATCTTTGTTGCTACCCATAACAGTCGTCTTCCAAATCTCCAGGCACTGCGTCGTGAAAACAAAGGTAGTTTGGAGAAATCTGATACCATGAAAGAAATGTTCAAAGAACCGTCCCTCACAGCCATAGTAAACTCCAAATTTCGGCAACCTCCTCATAACAACAACAAAAAAACCGCTAAGGTCCCTACTGCTACCAAGATCAGTGAAGCATGGAATTGTAATTCATCTAGATGTAAAACGTGTGCTTTTATACAACGCACATCCATTGTGCACAGCCCCAAGGCTCATTTCACGCTACCCGTCAGACAAAACATCACTTGTGCCACATAAAACGTCGTATGTGTCATCTCTTGCAAAGTCTGTCCTCAGCAATATGTTGGGCAAACCACAACCGCTCTCAGAGCTCGATTCAGTAATCATAGGCACAATGACGGTTCCGGTAGGAAAACATTTTAAATCTCCAAACCATCATGACGTCACAGATATGTTACTGCAGGGCGTAGAAATAGTAGATCCCCCTACCAAAGAGCAGTTAAATCAAAGTGAATCTTATTTCATCTGGAACGTAGGGTCCCACAGCACTGTACCCACGATGACCTCAATATTGATGACCCCCTCTAATGTTCTTCTGGTTCACTCAATATTTTTTACCTTATAGCTCCCTCTTTATACCTCTAATATCTACTGTATAATTAGTGTCCAGCCTTAACTGCCAAACTCTGGTAAGGACCACTGAAGAAGAGTGAGAGAGATAGGAGAGAGAAAGAAAAGAGAGAGAAGGAGAGAAAGAGAGAGAGAGAGAGAGAGAGAGAGAGAGAGAGACGAGTGAAAGAAAGAGAGAAAGTGGTGAAGAAGCATAAAATGTAATTGTAGCACTATTCTAGTTATTTACACACAACTGTAACAACAACTCTTAACCACATCGTGTTTTAACTTCACCTGACACCGACGACGCCTTTTTACTCGTTTTAAACATGCTCTACTCACTATGCTGTACTCACTATCTGCCTTTGAACTTTTAAACTTCCTTCACTTTTCCTATTCCTCACTCATACCTATAAGTAGTTTTGCCATTCAATTGTGTGTCTTAGAATAATTTCTTATGCCTAAAGAAGATCTTTTGAGATTGAAAATTTGCGCCAAGAAATGTACTTTATTTATCTGTGAAAACCCATCTTTTTACGTCTATTTTAAAGTTCTTGATTTTTAAACATTCTTAAATGGGACTGTCTTTAGGAGTGATGTAAAACTGGTCCACACAACTCACTCAGCCATGGGTTTGATTGTACCAGGCACAGCTAGAAACACCGCCCATCAGGCAGTGCTTCCAGGTTCTAACAATGAATCTGACAACTGGACTCTTATATCAAAGCCAGTATTTTGGAAAGGTGGGACCCAGTGAGAGTGAGTAGTGTAAATCTCCCGTGTTAAAAGTCATCTCATAATAGAGAAGACTTTTGTTGAATACATTGGAAGTGAAATGTAGAAAGAAACTATGATGGAATAGATCAGGGACCAAGACATCAACAAACAGAGGAAAAGACAAGACCAGAATCTCTTTCTCTCTCAATGCAGATGTTCGACAACTACAGGAATTAAGAGAACCCAAAAAATAAATGTCAATTCTGCACGGACATAAAAAAATAGTAAAAGAGCATTCTGAAAAGCAACCTACCTGCTCTCAGCTCTCTGGCCGGATTCTTTGAAAGGGAATGCCGAAAAAGAAATAAAATGATCCTGTCTGTTACATGATAACACAACGACTACAGTCCAAATCCGGGTGAAAAAAACAACCCGGGTATACAAAGTTAAATGTATGCCATTAAATCCACGGTTATGCTTCTATGGTTTTTGCTTTTAAATCACAAGACTGCTTTAGAAGAGCTCTTTCTTATTTAATGACGTGACACGTTTCATTCTGTCATCTTTAAACTTACATCCGTTTGTCCTGTTCTTTTCTTAAAATAAAACAAGTTAACACACGACAACTTAAAATATCTTCGGAGGCGGATGAATCTATGGTAATGATAATGATGTCTGTTGTGTACATTGGCCGTGCATTTAAGAATATAGGAATAAAGCTCCATTATTTTCTCCAAGAGGAGACAGATGATAACAAAAACAAGAAGCACACTTGATTCAGATCTGCAGTTCTGGGAAAATAAAATTATTAACTGAAAAGAAATAAAGCGGCTAACAGTCCACGGTGACGATGCGGAACTGGGACCAGCATGACATATCCCAATCTGAATTGACCTCCATCAACCGATAGTTAAGAGGGTAATGTGTCCGATCTCATCTACGTTTTCCTGTTCTAAACAATGAACAAGCACTACACAAACTGACCTTTTATATGGTATTACCGGAGGTTACTATATGGTTTACGAAATGTGTAGAATGGAAAAACAACGTTACTGGACGTTTGGCTTCGTGGAGTCACACTGGAACTAGCCTATGGACTATTGGCTTCGGGGAGTCACACTGGAACTAGCCTATGGACTACTGGCTTCGGGAAGTCACACTGGAACTAGCCTATGGACTATTGGCTTCGGGGAGTCACACTGGAACTAGCCTATGGACTATTGGCTTCGGGGAGTCACATTGGAACTAGCCTATGGACTACTGGCTTCGGGGAGTCACACTGGAACTAGCCTATGGACTATTGGCTTCAGGGAGTCACACTGGAACTAGCCTATGGACTATTGGCTTTGGGGAGTCACACTGGAACTAGCCTATGAACTATTGGCCTCGGGGAGTCATACTGGAACTAGCCATGCAGCACGGACTGGACAGAACTGATTTGACAGTTGGCAAAATTGTGTATAAAGCATACAATGGTCAACGTGTAGATCATAAAATGATAGCAATGTAATGAACAGATTCATTCTACTCAGAAGACTCAGAAACACCACAGTGAATAAAGTTTAAAATATAAAAAGATTTATTGACAAAATCAGGAAAAGCTGGAGAAAAACAATTGTTCAGTGCGCCTCACAATTCTAGGACGCATTCTGAATAATCTATCCATAGGACTTCCATTTGATTGAACTTGATCTGATAGTAACAACAACACTGTGATCACTTGTTCAGTTGGGAGTGTGAAAGCTGTTTACATTTTGCCATCCAACGCAACAGTCTCATAACGTTTATTCAACTATCAACAGCTGTTGTTAGTGACATCCTCTTTTTCTCCCTCTCCACATGCCCCCAGTTTTATTGTACCACATAATCTAACTCCTTGTTTGTAGATGCTATATCAGTAAATCTATTTTCCTATCCAAGGAAATCACACACCATATCGCACGCCGTCAGAGTTGAGTGCAGAATCGCTGTATATCCTAATGTGAGACTCCAGATTTTGTTGCATTTTCACTGTGACTGACACCACTAGCTCTGTGGTATCATAAATTTTAATGTCATCTTGCTTTACAGCAGCTCAGCGGCCTGTCCTCCATCCTCTCCTTGTCCCCATCACGTGACATAGTACTCTCTACACCACCTAGCCTTTTACATGTTTGTTTAAAGAGTTTATAATTTCAGATTCACTTTTTTTACGCTCAGTGATGACAAAGATGCGCATGCGCTTAATAAAATCAGTTGTGCCGTGGCAAGTCAAGTATGTTGCATGTTATAAACTAACACCAGATGAGAAGTTCACGGTTAGTTTCTGGTTCTGATCAAATCATGACACCGAGAAATGTCACAGGATTCCTAGGTCGACTCTGCCCTAATGGTCAGTAGGATATCCCAACTTCAAAGTAACAGCTGGAATCACTTTTCAAATGTTTGACGAACTGTGTTTGATCAGATGCATCCAGAAAAGTAAGTATATCATGAAAGTTTCACCCATCCCCTCACGCCCCAAATTAACATCTTAGAACGATCAGGCCCAGCAAGATCAATCGATTGTATCAGAGAGAGATACCGCCTTTCATTCCTGCCATCAGCTGTTCGTTTCCTATGATCTAACTTTGGACGAAGTGGATATGTGCATGTGCGTATGTATGGATGTGTTTGTGTGTGTGTGTGTGTGTGTGTGTGTGTGTGTGTGTGTGTGTGTGTATACTATGTGCGTGTGGGTGGGTGTGTATGTAGGTGTGGGTGGTGTGTGTGTGTGTGTGTGTGTGTGTGTGTGTGTGTGTGTGTGTGTGTGTCTGTCTGTCTGTCTGTCTGACTGTCTGTGTGTTGCTCTAAGTTTGAGAAATTAAGTTGTTATTCTGTGTATTATGTATAAAGATAAACGACACAATGTGCCATTAAGCACAATAAAATTGTATCTTATCTTATCTTTTCTTATCTTATCTTATAAAAAATACAAACCAGGTCTATTCATTAGTTATGATACAACAGCTATATCCGGTATTACGGCACCATCATGACATTCATCACGTGACTATTCCACTGGACAGCCAGCCCAGGTAGTTCATCGTACCTGTCTGGAGACAGAGTGGTCTTTACACTTCAGCAGCCGGACTTTCGATGACAGTCACACTACAGTCTTTATATTCTTTCCCCAGTGTGGAATTTGTCCAGTACAAAAGTTTGGTCCATCACCGTCCATGTTATGGCTATAATAAAATGCTCAGCAAACTGTTTTCACGCGCCGGTGTAAAGCTGCATTCAGAACCCTGATACACGAGTTCTATCTATAGACCAGTCCGTAAGAAAACGGAAGTTAGGACATGCTAAGGAGCTCCAGTCAGCGGAACGATTTGCCCACCTCCTCTAGGGCCAATTTTATCATATGATTCTATTTCTGTTTTTTTTTTTTTTTTTAATAAAGTTTGAACCATAAATTGAATCATATTGTACATCAGACTGTCCGGCCCAATGTCCTAGCTTAGCTACTAGTATTAGGCTTTTTTTTTTTCACTTTGTCAGGTTTTGAGTCCGGAAGTTGTTAATGATAGAGGAAAACCAAATCTGGTGACGACAGTTTTAGGGACGAGGACACGAGTTGATCGAGTTCACGAGGTTTCACGTGGTGAGGATGGACAGAAGAATTGGATGACAGTATGGGAAGAAGATGGTTCTCGGGGGAGAAGAGATCCTAAAGGTTGGCGTTAGGGGCGGGGGCTTAAAGGCCAGCTGTGAGTGGACGCTTAGAAAGCACGTGACCTTATCCTGCTTTAGAGTTTTATAATAGTAGTTCCCGACAAGATTCTGCCGTTGAACATCCCGTGTCAGTCAAGATCCTGCTCTGTCTGTGAAACACAACAAAATATCTATAAAATAAATAGCCTTATGTTCATCACAGCTGCAACAGTTTTTGTTGCTTTTTATCTTCGCAGGATCTCAGTCTCACTGTTCGCTGTGAATTTTTGTATTTCTTTTCCAGCGGGCTTGCTCAACGCCGTTGACAGAATATCTGTCCAGTTGTGGTTAGCCCTGTCAGATCTCATGTCCATGAATGTGCCATACTGTAACAAGGCACAGATAACTCACTCACACCGACAAGATGATCCCTCCCACTAGCGGCATAGACTACTCTTTGATCAGCGATGATGTTAACTTCTGTACTCGGAGTCTTCTTCGGCAAACTTCCCGCTTCTCTCAACTTCTAACCACCGGGCTGTTAGCCGATACTATTGTGTCTGGAATCTGATAAAATCGCTCCACTCATTTCACTGTTCTACTCACATGTCATTTATTTTATGCTGGAAATTTTCATCACTCGCTGGACGTTTCATTCACTTGAACTCGGATAGAACTGGAGTATCTGTGGCTTCTTAGATCTACTGCAGCTACCAGAGTGCTAGTCTGTCTCCCGCGGTGTTCTTAGTCTATCTTTGTGTGGGTGTATCCGTACTTTACTCTTTATTGATGGACAAAAAGGTCTCAGTAGATCCGGTGGACCAAATAAGAAAACAAAATTCTTTGTAAAAAGCCACTTTGATTTTAAACTTTAACAGCTTCAGTGCTTCAAATCTTACACAGTTGAAAGTTAGCAAATATCAGTAGATGGAAGTTACCTGCTTATACTGTACAGTTTAAAGTATCTCCGTGCTACGACTATAATATGTCACTGCTGAACGATTGAAAACGTTTCTCTCACAAAAGAATGCCAGGCCAGGCATGTCTAGTTGGCTGGACCTGACCCTTCATTATTCGACCCTTTTTTTTTCTTTTGTCAATATTGTTGCTGTGACAGAGGTCACGAGTGTAGACTATATCTTGCAATAATTATAGACTAAATGTATCTATTGATGAATATCGAATTTCATTTCAGATTCTCCAAAATTCCTGAAATATTGGACACTAAATTA
>JAWQUT010001084.1:0-32819 GCA_033807755.1 Ellobium chinense | reverse complement strand
GGGGGGGGTGGTAAAATTCACCCCAAAATAGAATTGCTATACTTTTACCAGAAAAACATAGTGCGTAATTTCTAGGTAATAATTACCAAAATCTTTAATTAAAGCACGTATCGTAACAAATGTAATCAACATTCAAAAGGGTCAAACTTTTAGCTTCATTCTTATTTCATTATTTGTGGCAGGCAGCAAAATATCTCAGTATACGTCAAAGATAGGAATAAGGTTATGTAGGTATAGAACCTTAAAGGTGCAAAACTGAACACGAGATTTATTCATGTGTATTGTGCAATTTAATAAGCTAGTGAATATAATCAGCTTTTTTATTTGAGGACTTAAAGAATATATCAAATTTACGGAATGTTGGGTGAAGAGAGAAAAAGTAGAAGCATTTGTAAGGATACGAAAAGACTTTGTGGAGGAGGAGTTAAGAATCATGGCACACAAAAAGGCTAAATTTTGATATGCAGACTAAGTAACTAGACGGGCATCGAAGAGAATACGGCATGGAAATATACATTACTTGACAGAAAGAAAGAAAGAAAGAAAGAAAGAAAGAAAGAAAGAAAGAAAGAAAGAAAGAAAGAAAGAAAGAAAGATAGAAAGAAAGAAAGAAAGAGAAAAAGAAAAATAGAAAGAAAGAAAGAAAGAAAGAAAGAAAGAAAGAAAGAAAGAAAGAAAGAAGTGTCCAGGATAATGGTGCCTTTTTAAATTGTATGGAAGATGTAACCATTCATGATGTTAACAAAGACATTCAGGTACTATTTCTACGGTATCTCGGCTTCAGCAACCTCCCAACAAGTCTCAGGATATAGGTCACACAGAGAGCAGCCAGAGCTGATTCATTTAATATATCATCAGGATCAACAGGTTCAAAAAAGTTTAAGTGTCTTAATCTCATTAACTCGTAAGGTCTGCAGGCAGCATCCGTTACAAACCAGCGGTGCAGTTGGAATTTGTCGAGGTCACATTCAATTACTAAATCGTCAGTCTGAACAATCAGGCTCTTTTTCCCTTCAAAATTGTCCTTAATGACCCTACTGAAATTGTGATTTCGGTCCTCATTTAGTAATCTTTCTTTGACTGCAGAATCGAGGTCGAAAACATAGCTTCTGAGTTTATCAGTGTCGTGAATGGCTCTGAAAGTTTGAAAATCTGGATAACTTTTCCTAGCAGACATTTCACTAGTTGCAGTGGTATTTCTTTCACTTAAGGAAGGCTGTGGTTGTTGTCCGTGCCCTGGTTCCTGTTGTTGTTTTTGCTGCTGCTGCTTTTCAGGAGGCTGGTAATGTTGTTGTTGCTGTTGTTGTTGTTGTTGTTGTTGTTGTTGTTGTTGTTGTTGTTGTTGTTGTTGTTGTTGTTGTTGTTGATGATGTTGCTGCTGTGTGATATTTCTTTCACAGGATGTTTCTGGTTGGGATAAATCTGTTACCCCAGCAGCAAATCCGCTATCTTCTAACACAGGGGTTACGCTGTCAGTGTTTTCATAATCAGGCGTGTTGTTTACTTCATCAGCTGACTGTTCTTTGTTATTGTCTCCCTGCTGTGTTGATGTGTCGATAGTACTCACCATGCAAGGAAGGCTTGGTGAGCGAGTGAACGAATCGTTTATATTGACGAGAGAGGACGGCCAGTTTAGTGCACTGTTAATAGTACGGGGGTCCTTCAACGCTGAACTTAAAGAATTTTCACGTGGTCGGCGTGTTAAAAAAAGTGTAGATCTGTTAGATGGTGAGGCTGACCCTTGAGAGATATTATTTTTCCATAACGATAGATTCCTGTAAAGTTCTGCGTCCTTACTTATATGAGTAGGGGACTTACGGTTCCATGAGCCGCTAGAGTGCGGTGTGCGCACAGAGCCCTGCTCCTCACTGCTCTCTGCTAGGGGGAAAGCCAAATCTTGGTCCGCCATTACACCGCCGAACCGTAGCACAATGGTCGTGGCCCTCGGGTTCCCTGCTATTTTATAAGATGACAGGCCGCTAGACTGTAGTAAGGTGTTCAACGTCGTCTCTACAGCTGTTGGAAGTCCTACAACTGGCATCGTGAACTAAAACCTCGTGTAATCCAGCAAAGAAAACACCTATCACCTGGAGCTAGGAAACACACGACCGTGTCGGCACAATGAGCAACCGGAAGTCTGCTCTACGGCCATGTAATAATTCTATGGAGCTTTAAAGGCGAGCGTGGCTTTGTCTTCCGACTGTACTAATGTAATAACAACACAATAACAAGACAGTTTGAACTTCCACAAAGTTTTTGCTCTTCATGGTCTGAGATTAGAACTGCTACTGTTGTACTTCCTTACTGGTTCTTGTCATGCTCTTCACTCTAATCAACTCTACAACCTTCAAAAACACCTGCGTTATTCCTCTTCTCTTCTCTTCTCTTCTCTTCTCTTCTCTTCTCTTCTCTTCTCTTCTCTTCTTTTCTCTTCTCTTCCCGGATCCTATATTTCTCACTTGACTTGAAATGATGGTGTCGGTCGTCCTATGAATACGTAAAGTATTATTCTATTCTAAATATTTGTAATATTCATAATCCGGTAGACTCTGGACACTCACGTGGTTACGAATAGTGTTTATTATAGGCAGACCAGGGGCAGTAATGTTTTTGGTACATTTATGAGGTNGGGGGGGGGGGGGGGGGAGGAGGCTGTGTGATGAGGCTAAATGTGCACCTAAATAAAAGGAAAGCAGAACGAGCAATCTGGGGCCATGTTTAGCTGAAAAGACCATCAAAATCCCTTGGGGCCGCATCTTTATCGAAGACATAACGAAACACTTTACCCAAAATAATATCATTTATCACCCAGAACTTTCTATAATAAACCGTTACCTCGTTAAGATGAAGGCGGGACTGGATCAAATTATCATTTTAGGTGGCCAAAAAAAAAATTATATTATTTATCATATACACAGGGCCTATTTCCGGTGACAGAAAAGTGTGTAATAATATATTGGTAAGTCACACGATTAAATGTGTCCTTTGACCTGCTCACGAATACGTTGCTTGGAAGCCTTGAAAACCTCTAGGCGTATGAATATGTGACGTCATTCCTTTTGTAATTATTTTCACTGCCGTGAGGTTTCCCTGTGTCTAGATTTTTTTTTATTCAGTCCGTCTTCCTTATCTCTTGTCATCGTTCTCTTCACGTTTTTCTTTAATATATAAACATTTAATTTCTTAAGCACTTGCAAAATCTGCTAATAAGTGTCAGCTAAAAGTCATGAGATTTCTGAGGCCATGAACACAAAGTAATATCAGCTGATTCTCCACAGTTAGCTTTACACTCTACACTCTACACTCTGTCCTCTAGACGTCACATTTCCACAGTTAGCTTTACACTCTGTCCTCTAGACGCCACATTTCCACAGTTAGCTTTACACTCTGTCCTCTAGACGTCACATTTCCACAGTTAGCTTTACACTGTCCTCTAGACGTCACATTTCCACAGTTAGCTTTACACTCTGTCCTCTAGACGTTACATTTCCACAGTTAGCTTTACACTCTGTCCTCTAGACGTCACATTTCCACAGTTAGCTTTACACTCTGTCCTCTAGTCGTCACATTTCCACAGTTAGCTTTACACTCTGTCCTCTAGACGTCACATTTCCACAGTTAGCTTTACACTCTGTCCTCTAGACGTCAAATATGGAGCATTTTCTTCTTGCTTTCCTCAGTCATTCAGATGGAAACTGTATCTTGGGTACAGTACCTTTGTGTGCATACCTTCAATGACAACTATTCTCTCTAGCACCATCTGTCCAATATCTTTTATCTTATTGTACTTATGTAGCTTGTCAATATGGGTTTGAACTTCACTCTCCTTATAACTCTTGAGAAAACCCAGTAATCACATGTTTTGAATACTTTAAAAAAACAATTAAAGCTATTGTAAATGACGCCATCCTCATTCTGATTCAATAATTTTTGCGTTCAAAAAGGTGTCATGGAATTACATAGCCTGAAGTACAAACACAATGATACCATAGTCTATGTGTGGTCTTTCGTCCCTTCTACATCAGATGACCTCATCCTGTCAGTGTATACTAGATGTATGTGTGTGCATGTGCATGCTTTGAACATGTATGTGAGTATGTTTGTGTGTGTGCATGTATGTATGTCTGTTCGTGTTTGTATGTGTGTGGGTGTATATAGTGTAAGAGTGGGTGCATGCCTATCCATATTAGTCATTAACTTGATGTTGCATTTGGCCAAGATGAATTTCCTTTTAAGCAATAATGAAGTGTATCTTATCTTGCCTTACTATACCATTATAAACCATACTTACATCCAAGTGCCTCTTTACACCACTAAACGGTGTCACTTCAGTCTACAAAGCCACATTTAGAATTCAATATATGGGGCATATGTGCCATTAATTAATGCAGCATAGCATATTTTCAATTCAGATAGTCATTTGAATTAAAAATACTTGATAGGTCACAATTTTTCAGTGGTCTAAATATAAAGTTTCATCGATGGCTGTCAGCTGTTTGGATCTACTTTGTGTCGCGTAACTGTGGAGTTCATTCAGTTCAGTTGTGATTGATGTGTCTCAATAGTCTCATACAGGACGAAAGCCACTTGAGGGTCGTTTTCACGATTAAAAGGTCATTTGTTTATTAGTTAGAGTTTATATGATGAAAATGATCTGAAACTCGTGTTTGTTTCATATGAGATTTATGAATTTCATTATACATTTATCGTATTAATAAATGTAAAACTCACACAGTCGTTTTTGTTTTTTCTTTCTTAAACGACTGTGTTATGGCTTGCAAATAAGCTTTGTCACACAAAACAGCACATTTTTACCTTTGACTTAAGAGACTGGATTTGAAAAAAAAGAAAAATGGCTTACCTTGTGTTGAGATGGATCACTTGAGAGGGGCATTTTATCCCAGTGAAATAACGAACATGAGTAAGACATTTATAATTTTAGTTGTTATACTCCTATTACTTACAAGCAACACAGAAAACATTCAGACCAGGTTAGGAAGAATATTTAATGACTGGGTGTTGCCATGCACGTCTTTTTGTTTGAATATAAACAACTCCTCGGCCCATCCCATATTTTAAAAATGTAGTTATAATCTATTTCGAATAGTTGTGGTCATATCGAATATCTATATAATGATTACCTTTGCCCTGCATTTGGAAATTTGGAAATAATGAGTACAAGAATGTTATATTTGGTGTTAAAGTCATGATACATTCAACAATGCTGGCCAGTCAATAGATTCAAAATCAACCGTCGATACCAGCCACAATCATTGTAATGTTGAGCTGTTTTAAATAATATTCCAAACTAGCGGCTGTCATTATTTATTAAACACTCCAGTAAAGTTAAACTACAATTTTGAAAATTGCAAGAAATGGTATCGATATTAGGGAGACACCGTGCGATATCTGGGCCAGGCAAATGAGCGGAGTTTCTGGATGTTCCGGTTACATAAGGGGATTTTTTTTTACGGTACACCAGAACTGGGAGGTAGGCAATGTCGGAGGCAATCTATCCACTGTTTCAAATCTGTGAGTGGAACTTTTTTTTTATCACGGACTAGTGTCGGAGAAGGATGTGGCAAGAATCAATGGTGGAAGGGAGGCGCTAGTAGATGAAGAAAAGATAACAATTAAAGCAAACACCACTCGCAAGTCAGCGCACTCTTTTCTACCACATCCGCATCCACCATATTGGCTTGCTCAGAGACTTATTCCGTTGCTTAGAATCTCCGAGGGACCGCCCACGTAGTAAAATACCACCCCCCTCCCCTCCCCCACCCCCTTTCGTTCCTCGCAGTAAGATTCACGAATACTAAACAAAAAAAGCCCAAAGTCAATGACTCTACTTAAGTGACGGCATTTCTGTTGACAACGTCTTGACTGAGAGAAATTCACAACAACTGATTCTTGCACAGTCCCAAAGCATTCAAGACCGATTACATGTCATCGATACCTGCTTAGAAACAGTATTCGATAAGCCGGGACGGCCAGTGATAATGCATGTTAACGAGCGTATAATAATTTTTAGACTAATCAAAATTAGACTCATTTATCGTCTGCTGGGCGGCGAGCATAAGGTGTAAACTAAACCGCCTGGATACCCAGGCATTGCAGACATGAACGACAGTGTCGACTCATTGAGCGATTGTATTGATTATACCATGTGCTTGACATTTCAGCTATGAACATGCGCTTGGTGCATTCAGAATTGATATTCTTGATCAAATGATAAACATGGTTTTTCTTCTCTCCTTTTTTTTAAAATTCTGTTTAAACTTTATAACGAAAATAAACAAAACCTTCCAGAGACACACTAATGTACATGAATCGCCAAAAGGGACTTAATGGCATACTTCGAGATTAGAGAATGCAATGAACCTAACATGCACTAGTAAAACATAGACGAAAACAGATTGCTATTTGTTTCTTCATTATTATAAAAGAAATGTCAACGTTTCTGTAAAGATAAAAGACGAGTATCAATAAAGTTGATAGTGCTCTCAGACTAAACTGATGTTGTACAAAGAAATAATGGGCACTGTGCAGACATGGCTCACTTGATCGTATATGGAAGTACAGCTAGATCTATTGTAACAAACATGACGTTATATGAGTTGTTGTTTTGATATAAATTAATGAAATGAATAAATAAACATAATATATATATATATATACATCCATCCATCCGTCCATCCTCCGCTTGTCCGTCCATTTAGCCGTCTGTCCGTCGCCCGTCCCTACTTCTATCGGTCCGTCCGTTCCTCTCCTATTCCATCCATCCGCATCTATCTCTGAAAATGTGCTAGTGCAGGTGGATAAAATTGCTCAGTCTTGATAGACAAGCACTTAATTACATGTCTTAGGTTAGGGAGGAATACGGCTGTGATTTAAGTACAAGAAAATGAACGGGACGGAGGAAGGCTGGAAGTTTACCCAAACATAATGATTTAGCTGCAACGGCGGGTGGAAGTTTAGGAGATGGAACGGCACACTGTCAGATCAGAAACGTCAAGTTGATATAGTGTGCAGTATTATATATATATTTATATGTATGTATGTATATACTAATTCCCTTTAGGCCGACAATCGGTAACCTTTTTGCGGACATGCACCCAACTTTGGAGATGATGACCAATTTTGGTCACCCTAATTCAAGCAGCTCTAGCAGTTTGTTTTTTCACCCTAGCATTTAAAAAACGAGCTGGTCCATGAGAGATCATTCGCAATTTTCTAGGGTACAAATATTGCGAATTAATAATTAGTGATTTAGAGAGACTTCCAAATCTTATTTTTAAGACGATCGGTGTGTAATTACACATGGGCGACCACAACAAAACATCAAATATATCTCAATAAAGCGCATAAATCTTTGTGAAATTTTGTTGCGACCTTACATTTCCGACATCTAATAGTCAACATTAAAAAATAGCGGACAAAGGCCCTTTTCTCTCCCCTTCATGATTTTGGCCGCCGGACAGCTTCTCTAGAAAAAGACACGTTTTATTTTTAGATCAGCCTATTCTATTTTTAAGTCAGCCCACCTTGTGGTCCCCACCATGGTTTCTTAGAAGAAATTCTTCCTTTTTTTTGCTGGCCTCCACTTTCGGGAAGAGACAGCTATGGCTTCGTGGGGCAAAAGGATGCTTCAGGCGTCTTTGGAAAAGAATATTTAAAAGAATGAATAGACCTATGTTGTTTAGTTTGACATTGAAATCTGAGGGTTTTTTTTTCATCCAAAAGTGAATGAAATCCGAGGGCACATTGATGCTGAAGACTTTGTTTAATTCACTTGTGAAAACTACCTTATCTTTGGAATTGACAATGTTTCAGTGAAGAATTTGTTTTTTCTCTAAAATTTTATTTTGTATAAAATTTGCATAACAATGCCAAGAAATGACAATATCTAAATACAGTGAGTTTACTGTGAAGAGTAACACGACGGGTTTCTTACTTCTATCACTTTTATTACTTTGTGAAGAAGATTTTTTACTGCTATAGTTTGTGTAAAGAGTTAGGACGGTAATTTTTCTACTTACTTTGTGAAGACTAAGGGTTTATAACTTCTACATACTTTTTTTACTTTTGTCTGTAAAGGATAAACTGGTTTATTTGTTCTTTTTTTTGTGAAGAGTTAAAGTTTACAACTTATATTTGCTTTGTGAAGAGTAAGAATTCATTACTTTACCTTACTGTTTATTATTTCTATTTCGTTTGTGAAGAATTAGCTTATTTTTTTTTCGTTAATGAAGAGTAATGGTTTATTACTTCTTTTTACTTCGTGAAGAATAAGGGTTTATTAATTATCCCTATTTTGTGAAGAGTAAGTTGAAAACTACTTGCATATAGTCCTGATGGTGCTAACAGGGTTCTCGTGTCCATCCGAAGTCAAGAAAGACACCCGACATTTTATGATACTACACCACAAAGCGCTTCAAAAAGGCCAAGGTGTCAAGCTAAAATCAATCATTAACGTTTTCTTGTTATTGCCATTTAAAGACAAACATGTGGGTTATCAATTTAAGAAAAAACTGAAATCACATTTTGCCATCCTGCAACAATAAGAATTTTATTAAAACCATATGGTTTGATGCAGTATGAAAGACAGAATATCTGCCTATAAGGATAGGAGGCTGAACGCCTAACGGAAAGTATTTCCTCACTAATATTAATGTTTTTACGCGAAATTATGTCGTAAATTGACGTTCATTTTGAAACAAACGCCACAAGGCTAAAACCGTAGGCAATTTAATATGGCAGTTCGAGCTTTCATACTTTCCCCAAAACTTTCTAAATATGTGTATTCTACGCATTCATGTAGTCATACATAAACCAATGGCCATAACATATGATCTGGCCGCACAAATATAACCATACACCTTTAATTTGGACGTGAATCAAAACCGAATAGAGTGCCAATCGTTGAAATATGCAACACATAAAAGACAATTTTGCTGTCCAAGTGCAAGTTTTATGCAATGATAAAATAATGAAGATGACCAGCATAGACTATGTGGTTTAAGCGTTGTTAATGGACATGCATGTAAGATAACTACACCTAGCCATATAAATTGCTTATAAATCTAGTCCGACAACATTACATGCAGATTTGAAAGTAGAGGCAAATTTGATAAACAGCCGTAACCACGATTTCCTGTTCATGTAAAATGGACATGGTGTAAATATGCTGTTTATCACCCCGGTGTTTTTCGTTAACTTACCGTAAAACTCAGTTTAAAATAGTCATTCCTGATGCAAATACGAGTCATTAATAAGGGGGTACAGTTATTAATTTGCCAGTGACTGCTAAACTGTTAAAGCGATTCTATAGATGTAACTGTCATAAAAATGAAGAGAAAATCAAACATTTGTAACAGCGACGCAATCATGACGTCATGAGAGGAACCGAGAAGTGAAGTGAAGTGGAATTCCCAATGTTCATGGATTTCTTTGACCTTATTGTGAAGAGACACGTGGCTATAGACGTCTCGAATGCTGACAAAGTCTTATACGTTAACAAAATAGTGGAGAATCAACATTGGTTCACGAATTATCTGTTGCTTATTGTTAGGGATATGTTTACAATATGAATAGAGCCATTTGTGATCAAGAGACTGATTTACAGTATAAAACATTAACGATCGTGCGCAGTAAAATAATAAATTTCCAGACTCAAGTGCTGCCTGCATTTATCTCAAGTTGGTCTAAATGTTATCTAAAAATGATTTACACTGTACTATACTGTCTCTGACAAACAGGTTAAGAACATGCTACTTGTGGTATTGTAAACCATAAGTATTGCAAGGGCATAAGGATGTGTGTTTGTGCTCAGCTACACAGAACATTTTATGTATATCAACAATTAGAATGTGACGAAATTTAATATACACTGATAGTGTGTTGAAACTGAACTAGAAGTTGAAATCTCATTCAGGATATAAATCACTAAGTGTCTTCCCCATTTATCTGATATTAGTAAATATGACAGATCATTAACTTTACCCTTTCCTGTTTCTGTCTCCCCGCCCACAATCGACGTCACAGATCAACCAGTTTCAGTATAAAATATTTCACTACAACAAGAAGTCACCGAAATCCGCTCTAGTCCATCATAACATCATGGTCTTATTCATCAAGGCACAGCTCTTTCTCTCTTTTTTTCTCTCTCTCGTTCTCTTTCTCTCTCTCTTTCTCTCTCTCACCCTCTCTCTGTCTCTACATTGACAACGAGATTCGTCTGTTCAGTTGTGATTTTTAATTAGATCTACTACAATACTAACAATATTTACTTTACACAAGCCAAATTCCATCTTTTGGATTATACAGTAATTCATATTATTATGTTCTCTATCTTACCTTAGAATACATACATGATCTAATATTACACGGATTCTTGGCAGTGTCGTGTTTCACTTGATGGTCTTTATCAGTGAAGGGAGAGAATCTCTCAGGGATACACCCAGGCTAACACAGTCTATAGAACGAGTTTGAAAATATCCCTGGCAGCTCCTCCATCGAACATCATAACACACATAACAGTGGAGATATATACATTATATATATGGGGTGTACAAATTTCTGACCTACTTAATGGGGCATATAAAAGTGTATAATTATAATTTATATACCCTAAAACAGAAAATGCCTCATATTGTGACTATTTCAAGTTGTCTTTATGGGTATATAAGTATATATAATAGATATACAACCCCAGAACAACAATGCCTCGCATCATCACTACTTCCAGTCGGCTTTGTGCGGTGTATGAAAGTATATACTTTATATTACCCCAAAAGCATATTGCCTCATATTGTAACTGTTTCTGGTTGTTTTTATGGGGTGTATAAATTTAAACACAAATGTGTCTACCCCAAAAGAATATTGCCTCCTTTGTAACTACTTTCAGCTGTTTTCCATGTGTGTAGACGAATTTTAAGTAAGACACTCAGAAGCGGTTCTCATGAGATACTTTGTTGGACCCATCATTATTACTGATGAATTGAGATAACAGTGCTTGAATAGACCTGAATGTTAACAGGGTTTTGTTAAAACTGATATAGAGTGTACATTGCATTGAACTGTCTAGGCCATCACCATCATTTCTATTAAAGAAAGGCAGAGAGCAAGATTTTCTGCTATTATGTGCCACTTTTTTCGATGTTGCATAGACTTCATAACTTTATTAATCTGTATTATGAGAGAGTGTGTACCACGACTGTTTACCAGTCACTTTTTGGGGTCTGCATAATTTTCTAGTGAACCAACAGTGCTGCTCTCTCTCTCTCTCTCTCTCTCTCTCTCTCTCTCTCTCTCTCTCTCTCTCCTTTCCTTCCACCACCAATAAATATTATTACAAGCAAACACATGTACAGTGATAAACTCAGTTAAAATTACAAGCAGAGCAACAAGATAATATGTTTTTACTCTTTATTGTTTTTACTCTTTATTGTTTTTACTCTTTATTGCTTTTTACAATTAAGAAGATGAAAATTTCGTTCTTTTGTCTTAAAGTCAAAGACGGCATATGCTTTTGAATAATCAATTAATTTGCTGAGATAACCTGAAACAAATAACACACAGCTTCATGTCAAAGAAGGAAATACAGACTTGGTCAACAAAAATGAAGTAATTCTAATCACCTGATTTTGTTTAAATCATGATTTAAATCAAATAACAAAGTTTGTACAGGAGACGTGGTCTGAAGAAACATGATCATATTATTACTGCATGATATAAACTTAAGTTTACCACTCTGTAAGATCATCAGAGTCAACACGATCTGGTTTGAATTAGATTATATATAGATGCAGACGTAAGTCTAATATTGACATAATCAGTATGAAGGACCAAAAGAAAAGAGAGTGTATTATCTGATTTGGCTTTATTCTTAACATATTAATTTCATACTTAATTTTATTAGTCTTTCTAGTTTAGTCTGAATATCTGAATTTGTTCTTTGGACATTGGTAGTACCTCCAGAAGCTGATAGTCATTACTGTACACATCTTTGTATTTGCATTTCAGCAGTATGATACAAATCCCTGCTGGTATCGCATAGTGCCGAATCGATATTTTTGTTAATTAAAAAAAAAATCCGTGTCAACTAGAATCAAATACTTATGAACATTTCTACAACATGTGAAAAGCGTTTTTAAAACTTTCCAGTAGTTTTTGAATTATAAAGGTTTGCATACGGTCGAATAAACAAAAAGGTTATGACTGGTATGACGTACTGCCGAAAGCTGATTGTGCACTGTGTGATACCCAGACTTTACTGAAAACGGTCTCTGGCTAGTACGGCATACTGGCGAATGGGAATTATTATGCACTATGTGATACCCACGCTTGAGCCGATAAGGTCCTGAGCGGCTCTCGCATACTGTCAAATGGGTCAGTCGCTTCAATTTAACACATTTATTATATCAATGCACAAAATGCTCAGTCAAAGTGTGCTGTAAAAATTTCCATTCTCTACGAAAGGTTGGAGTGGACAGATTTGATAGGGGCATGCAGTACTTACCCCGATTTGAAAAAGTGTAAAATGAAATCGTATACTAAAATTTCAAAGTTGAGATTAGGGGAGGGTTATTTATGACGGCAAGTTTACTTAACCATCTCTTCAATACCACCCCTCTTAGCTGGGTTTGGTGTAATATCAAGATCTGTGAAAAAAAAATAGTACACTTCTTGTCAACTACAATTCTTACCAACCATAATGTTTACCAACTGCTATTCATACCAAATACAATTCTTATCAAATGCAATTCTTACCGTCTGCAAAGGTTACCAGCTACACTTTTTCTCCAACTACGGTTCTTACCAACTACATTTTTTACCAACTGCAACGCTCACCAACTACAATTCTTGCCAGTTGCAATTCTTACCAGCTACATTTTTTTCTATTTAAACTTTGCGGTTTGAAATAGTATCATGGCCCCTGTGCACACTTATGGAGTGCGGAATGTCCCAGAGTTCTTAAATTAAATGTAGGTCATTTAAAACCGTCAGACCAGGCTATCAAGGTTTGATAAAACATTGACTTGGATGTTAGCTATCGTCACGTTCCTCTGTTGAACAGAAAGGAAGGGCGGCTTTGCCTTGAAATAACAGAAAATATAACACTTAATGAATAAATTGTCAATGTAAATATTAATACGAGCAATATGCAAATCAAAAATTTCCCTCTCCCGTTACATCTGAGATAGCGATACTGTTCAGGGTATTTTGTTTTGTTTTTTGGTTGTTGTTATTGTTTTTATAGGGGCTGCATATCTTTTTTCTCTCTAAGACGCGCGCGCGCACACACACACACACACACACACACACACACACACACACACACACACACACACACACACACACNCACACACACACACACACACACACACACACACACTCTCTCTCTCTCCCTCTCTCCCACTCTCTAATACTCTGTCTCTCTCTCTCTCTCTCTCTCTCTCTCTCTCTCTCTCTTTCTCTCTCTTTCTTTATCTCTGGCTTTCCTACCTGATTTCACCTCTACCTGGCTATGCCTGTCTCGGTCTCCTCTCTCACCTTCTCGTTTCTCTCACACATGTTTTCTTTGAATCACATACAGAATTTGTGATGTGTACATGAAACAAAAGAACAGAAGTTGATGATTTTTTTCTTCCCAACCCCTCCCTCCCACCTTTCATCTCATACATCCACCCTCTCCATGGGGGATAACTCCTGCTCTCACTGTTTATTATGACGAGGCTTTTCAAGGCTCCTGCAATATCAGGATGTGAATGTACAGATTTAGTTCCAGCTGACATTCTCTCGGTCCCTCCAGCCAGGGCGAAAAGATCATATCTATTCATAACCTGACACAGTTGAAGAGTTGATCACCTTAAGATCCTGTTGACGAACTTGTTATTAACCATGCACATATCCAGGCCAACGACGGTCAAGCTGACCTGACTGAACTGAAAGAGCTCCTTCATCCGTCGGAGATCAATGGTTGTAGACATAATCCACACGTTAAGAACGCACTGCGTTAACCAAAATGAACACAACTAATTGTTTTGGGAGTTTCCAGTAGTTTACGCAATACGTTAACGAAGGTTAAAAATCACAGAACCCTGAAAGTATTCCAGGGCAAATATAAGAGATTATATTGTCTGGTGTGACAAAAAATTGTACTATGTTGACGTTTTCAATGTACAACGTCTACATAATGGGGCTTGTTCGGACGACCCTAAAAAAATGGTAGTCAGAGGAGAATGGATGGAAGGGTGGTGGCTTTGAGGAGAAATGTATAATGTTTTCCCATACCAAACCATTATCAACGTCCATGATGTGTGGACAGTCGTGGATAGAAGAAAGAGTTGAATCACTGCAGTCACTGACACATCAGCTTCAGATCAGCGTGATCAGTTGTTGTCTTCGGAGATCAAAGTCACTCTAAAAATTCCAGTACACTTCCGGGTTGGTGGGATGAAAATAAACCAGTCATAATGTTTGCACATATGACTGTGGAATGTGTAAGATACAGGTAATGAAAAATGTGCGCAGAGGAGAAAGGGGAGTAACTATGGTAAGAACGTAGACTCCGAGGAAGAGAAGGAAAGAGTAAAGATGAACGGAGGTTTGAACTTTACAAATGAAATATTGTCTTGTACAGAATGGTGACGGCCGTGTATTATGTTCAAGGGCAAAGCAAGGGGTGGAGCCCCAGAACTTTGATTTAAGTGAAACGATCGAAATGAGTGTGTGCAATTGAAGGCTGGGGATTTGGGGAGGAGGAGGAGGAGGGGGAGGTGTGGTGTTGTGGAAAGTATTATTTGACCATTTCAACACATCACTTCTCACTGAGACCGAACAAACTAAATGAAATGCTATTGTGTAAACTACAAGTCAGTTAATCATATCAATTATATAATCATGACACACACACAGTCACTCGTAACTGAGAATCTGCAATAGAACAACATAAAACAGAAAACATTTTTTTCTTAAATTTCTATTTTTACCTGTTATTTGCCGGGTGTGACATAAGTTTGTGATGTAGAGACAGACGTCTGCCTCTGAAGATGTCATAATATAATGTTGTAAATTTGAGACAGGACGTGCTTGAANCTCTCTCTCTCTCTCTCTCTCTCTCTCTCTCTCTCTCTTTCTCTCTATCTCTGGCTTTCCTATCTGATTTCACCTCTACCTGGCTCTGCCTGTCTCGGTCTCCTCTCTCACCTTCTCGTTTCTCTCACACATGTTTTCTTTGAATCACATTACAGAAACAAAAGAACAGAAGCTGATGATTTTTTCTTCCCAACCCCTCCCTCCCACCTTTCATCTCATACATCCACCCTCTCCATGGAGGATAACTCCTGCTGTCACTGTTTATTATGACGAGGCTTTTTAAGGCTCCTGCAATATCAGGATGTGAATATATACAGATTTAGTTCAAGCTGACATTCTCTCGGTCCCTCCAGCCAGGGCGAAAGGATCATAATCTATTCATTGCCTGGCACAGCTGAAGAGTTGATCAACTTTAGATCCTGTTTACGAACTTGTTATTAACCATGCACATGGCCAGGCCAACGACGGTCAAGCTGACCTCACTGAACCAAAAGGACTCCTTCATCCGTCGGAGATCAATGGCTCCACACTTTAAGAACGCACTGCGTTAACCAAAGTGAAGACAACTAATTGTTTTGGGAGTTTCCAGTAGTTTACGCAATACGTTAACGAAGGTTAAAAATCACAGAACCCTCAAAGTATTCCATGGCAAATATAAGAGATTATATTGTCTGGTGTGACAAAAAATGGTACTATGTTGACGTTTTCAATGTGCAACGTCTACATAATGGGGCTTTTTCGGAAGACCATAAAAAAAATGGTAGTCAGAGGAGAATGGATGGAAGGGTGGTGGCTTTGAGGAGAAATGTGGAAAGTATTATTTGACCAGTACAACACATCACTTCTCATTGAGACCGAACAAACTTAATGAAATGATATTGTGTAAACTATAAGTCAGTTAAGCAAATCATTTATGTAATCATGACACAATCACTCGTAACTGAGAATCTGCAATAGAACAAACATAAAACTGAAAACATTTTTTTTTAATTTCTATTTTTACCTGTTATTTGCCGGGAGTGACATAAGTTTGTGATGTAGACAGACGTCTGTCTCTGAAGATGTCATATATAATGCTGTAAATTTGAGACAGGATATGCTTGAACCCATGAAGAAGACTAGGGACTGAACTATTTACTACTAAGGAATGGAGTTTCTCACTGTTTCTGAGTTTTTATCGACATTTTACGGACGTTATATATAGTCTATGTAAAGTGCTAAAAGTGCCAAGTATGATACTTTGTCATTTACGTAGCAGTCCGAAAACATCAGCTGTATTTGCCACAACAAATGCACATGTTCTGATGATTTTATCTGAAGCAACAATATGTCTTGGGCTAAAAAATCAGTTTCCTCTCTTTCGATTTAAATTTTTTTAAAAATGCTNGAGTTTAAGTCTACGTGTGAGTGTGAGTCGTGAGTATTTTGCTACTGTACCACTGAATTGCAACAAACTGGTGCTTCATGAGCAATAAAAAAATACAATACAATAAAAATACACAATGTCTATTCTTATATCTTGAATCGATGAACGTATGTTTCTGAATATGTGTGTGTGTGTTTTTAATGTATTTTAATTTCTATCTCACTAAGTCAACTTTTTTTTTTTTTGACGGAACATTATGCTTCTCTTCGAAAACGACCTATGGCTCAAAACAACTATTTAAAAAGCTATTTATTTATGAATCCCAGATAAAAGTCTTACTTTCCATTTTTTTTTCTTCAAGCTAGTTATAGTTTATCTATACAACAGAGACGCACAACACATGCGAAACGTGTTGAATCAGACAGTCAAGTGCTTCGCCTCGGTATGACATACTACTGTCAAATGAACCATGCTGGCGAGGAATATTGCAGTGGGTGACTGTTCTTGGTATCACATACGGCAAAATCGTTGAAAGACCCAATTTTCTCGTAAATGGGAAAGACAAGAATTGTCATTTAAACAATATATTTTTATGAAAGTGTTGTACGTTTTTTTTCCTGCTGTATAAAAATTGCAAAGTCTGCTTTCACTAAAGTAAAGTAAGAGTCGTTTGAAAAGATGTCCAAACGTTTACCGGCTCTAGCTGGCTTTCGGCCTGCGCCGCTGATTGGACACTATGCGATACCAACAGCGAAATATGAAATCAATGAGTGATGCTGAGTGATCTTGAATGAATATGATGTAATAATAAAACCTTGTCTTGTACACATGCTTGCACTTATTGACTGTGGGCCCATGGTGATATGAATATAAAGAGAATCTATCGGTTACACACCTCTTCTTAGTGCATGTGTACTAAATACACAGTAATAATGGTCTTTTATCACTGTTCAAAGATAAATGTGTCATAATCTAAGAGACTTTGGAAATTGCACATCATCATTTTTACACATGAAGTCACATTCAATCTTTTCTTCGTGTACTGCGATATAAAATTAACATTTGATTACTGCTACAAAATGAGGTAGTATTGGAACGCTGCCATAATATTCTGTTGATGACAAGTTCAAGTACTAAAATAAAGCCGTACAAAGCATCCAGGGAACAACATTCATGCTCAATATTAAGCAACGAGAACGTACCACACTATAAGCTCTTCAGAAATACGTTTAGAGAGGCATTTCTCACTTAAAAAAAAAAAAAACATTTTTTAAAAAAACATATGTATAATTCAAAAATGGATGTGAATGCCATTACTTTGTAAAAGTTTAGCATTTCCAAGTATGATGTTGATTTTTGCCGTAATAACTGGAACAGAAACGACCCCTCAATTGTGGATTTTTCTAATGTGGATTTTCCTCTTGGGCACGTTTTATTTCTAGATTGGACACATTTTTCTTCTCTGATATGAACTTTTTAAATGCTTTGACAAGTGCACTCTCCTCCTCTGTTTCCCATCTCTTTCGTTTGCGGACATTATATCTGCTGCTTTTTGAGGCAACAGTGGTGCTGCTTACATTTGGCTGATCATTGTCATCACATGAGTTGGTAAATGGTGAATCTCTTTCAATAGATTGTCACATGGTTCAAAAGAGTCTGTACCACATACATTGTCATCATTTGGTTGACCGACACGGATATCTGTCTCTTCAAAATCATCCATTTTCTTTGGAGCAAGTGGTGGCTGCAGGCCTTGCAAATTAAGAGATGAAAGAAATGTTCCGACCAGCATATTTTGTAAGTTGTCCACTTTCCAATGCGGTCAGAGCCCTGGCACCTTTGTTTTTTTCCAACACGGAAAACTGGAGTCTGAACACATCGGTGTGTATTGACACTGAGTGGCCCATGTGGTCAGCAATCATTTGCAGTTCCTCACCACTCATGTCCAAAATGTGTACTGTTGTGGCAAGATACTTTCTCAAGAGTCGAGTTCTGATAAGCTGTGGTTCTTCGAGAAAAGGACACTTTTCAGGGATCTCTTTCATGGCCCGGCATCCATCGTATGGATTTTCAGAGGTCAATGCCGGTAAACAATCTGATGGCAAGGACATAGCTACAAGGCAGTAACAAAAACAGGAATGTATATTTGCACTGAGATACGGATATGATATTTATGTGACGTGGATGTGTACTGTCGTCACGATGCTTTGTGTGTGTGTGTGTGTGTGTGTGTGTGTGTGTGTGTGTGTGTGTGTGTGTGTGTGTGTTCCCTTTATTCATTTTCTTAACACTACACCTATAATAATATTATTATGTAGATAGTTATCTTGAGTAGAGTACAGCAGCTGTCATGTACCAGTTGAAGTTAGCAAGAGACGAGTAGAGGGGATTTGATTCACTGTGTCAGTAAAGCTTAGTGTGTTATTTATGCAGTCAGATATGATTGTAACAATTATTTTGTCGAGTACTACGAAGGGAAATAATCATATAGAATCAAAGTTTGCTGCGGTTTACATTAATGTTACCTCCCTTGTTGAACTGACTATGAGAGCTGGCATAGTGTTAGTCATAACCCCTGGGACAGTAGTCGCCCAATCGCAGGCAGAACAAGTATCTACATGTAGAAAGTGCAGTAACTGATGTACAGGTGATACATCGAAGGCAATTCAGTATTAATTGAAAATTGCTATGTAATTATATGCAACTAATATGCCCGTCACACACTGTGTCGTTTTTAGATGTACAAATCACAATCTCAGATGGCAGTGGACACACTGATCTCCATTGCAAAAGTACTGATTCCTACTTCCAACAATCCACACCACACTTTCAAATCAATCGTACACAGTGGTGCCCTCCTCCTTAGAAAAAATCTGTTCCGAAAACGACACTTTCCAAGTTAGACTTCGACAGTTCCGCCAATATCTCATGAACAGCGGTTACAAAAAACACCTCATCGACCCTATCCTACATGATGTCACCATCAAGGACAGACTTCCTCTTCTATCCACCAAAGCCACCCAACAAAACCAGTCCGACCGTGTAGTATTTGTCCCAACCTACCACCCACACATGGCCAATCTCAGACAGGCCCACAACATTAACATTCTACAAGCCTCTGATACCATGGTCACCACATTCTCCCAGCCCCCTCTTATTGCCTTACGTAGACCTGCCAACCTTGGCAATATCCTCATCAAAACAAGACCTCACAATTCCGCCCAGCCTCCTCTTCCTCCTGCCCCTGGCAGCTACCCCTGCGGTGCTCCCAGATGCCTAGTATGCAAACAAATGAAACAGTCCACACATATATCTAGTACAGTCACTGGTCACAGACACCCAATCAAACACCACATCATCTGTTCAACTACCCACGTAATCTATGCCATAACATGTACACGCTGCAAAATACAATACATTGGACAGACCAGCACCGCCCTCCGCACTAGGTTCAACAACCACAAATACACCGTTCGCAAACACGATACACGTACACAAGTAGGCACACATTTCAATCTCCCAGATCATGGGAGCTCCGAGGACATGGAACTACAGGGTTTGGAGATAGCCCCCAAAAGTTGCCTTAACCAAAAAGAAAGCGAGTGGCTGTGGAGACTGAAGTCCATCAACGTGTGTGGCGGTCTGAACATTGAAGAACCATTTTTGAACAATTTTACCCTAAGAAATTAATGTCTGTCTTACCCCACTACATTGTGTTCCCCCTTATATGCATCTTATGTATTTCATAGGTTAGCACTCGTCTATTTCCAAGCTCACCTTTTTGAACTCCAGAAGTCACTGGACTTTTGTTCTCGCCGTCTCCCTTTTACCTGTCTCCGCTTAAGGTTTCTCATGCCTACCTGTTTATCATGGTGTTGGGGAGTAGAAGGGTGGTAGCTGTTTTGGTGTGAGAATGCTTTGAAGTATGAGTCTTGGTTGGGTGTGAGGAGGTTAGGCGACTACCTTTACTTGGAAAGAACGGGCCAGGTCTTGGGGAGACTTAGGTGCTCAATAACGCACTCACAATCTTCTCCCCCCCCCCNAATTCCCCCCATCCCCTTTCCCCGTCACCTTCTCCCTCTTCCCGGCCCCCTCCCCAGGTATACACTCTTCAAGCTATTACCTGATCACCTTTGACTCCCCTTATTCTACTCTCAGCCACCTCCAGGTTCCTTTTTCTGACCTGTGTTCACACCCTCCTTTCTACTTTTTTACCTTTTTAAACTGTTCTTGAATGCACCGTCCCTTTCTTGTATTTATTCTCTTTATTTGATACTGAAGAAGATCCACATATAGGATCGAAAATTTTATTAAACTAATTTCTTCGTTTCATTTTGGATTGTTTCATTACTTACACTGTTGGCAGGTGCGTGCTTCTCAACTCATAAGTTAGTTCATTACTAAATATCATTACTAAATATCATTACTAAATATCATTACTAAATATCATTACTAAGTATCATTACTAAATCGAAGTTAAAGATTCTGTTTCTTGTGATAAATGTGTACTGATAATAATGTGATTGTGTTAGTTGAACCTCGGCATTTTAAATCATAATTTGTTCTTTATACAGCTTAACGTCTGTAGAGTTGGTAGAAGCTTATTTTAAGTGGAATAGGATCTTAATCGTCTTGTATTTCTGAAACAGGACTCACCGCCAGTTATTATAGTGATGTGAATCACTGCCAGGCTGTTACTCACTTCCAGCGGATGTTGATGAACCAGGAGAGCGAGCTAGTCAGTACCATCTCATGGATCCATAGAACCACCGTCCTAGCGGGACATCCTCAGACCACAGGGGCACCAAAACTACAACTACTAGGTGCCAGTTGCGTTATATGTCTTTATTGTATACTTAGAATTATCTATGTGAACGTATATTTGTCTTGTCGGTATTGTTCGTCCCGTGTATTTATTATACTTTATACTTGTCAGAATCGAATCCAGGTCTTAACTTCCTTATATTCGTCGTGCCGTCTTAAAATATCTTAATTGTCGACCTTCGTGAACTCAGGAACCAGTAAATGCACTCAGTATATTCATCTTGTTGGTTTGGAATCGACTCTATCCACGGGTAACCGTAGCCTCTCGAACTCCTGTATTTCGTTCTTCAGTTTACATTGGAAGTTCTAGGATATGGTAGTCTCAGAGGCGTGGCCCTCTTCTTACAAGAGGGTAGCGGCTTTGTGACACCAGATCCTTGAGAGGTGAGGGGCATCGAGGCAATGACCCCATCTGCACTAGGATTAATCCAATCCTTGTGTAAATTAATATCGTTATGTCCAGAGTCACGTGGGAGGGACAGTAAAATGAGGTGTAGAAACCGAGGAGAAGGCACAGTTCTCTATCTTGACCACAGTGGACGGTCATTTGGCACTGCACCATCTCTAAGTTCATGTACTGGAAATATTGACACACGAGCTGTAATGTTCTTGTTCAAAATGCCATATTTTCTATAATAAATTTTGCATACAAATATAAACATCTGACAAAGTAATATTTTGGGCTCATTACATATTATACTAGCGATCATTTAAAACGTACCAATCAGTATGAACAGCCCAACTCAATGAGCAAATATGAAGGTACCTAAAATATTCATAGGTTCAAATTCCTTATGCATTTACCAAATTGAATTCGCTGCATTTCCAAAAATAAGATTATTCACCACCTGTTGGCAAGGAGTTATCGCGCCTAGGGTGCGATAACAAAAGTTACATTCATTGAAATGAAGGTGTAGCCATCATCAATCTGGGATGTGACCCCCACGAACGTCAATACAGGCTTGGCATCGGTCTCGCATACTGTTGCAGAGTGTTTCTAAAAATCTTTGAGGTATAGCATTCCATTCTGTAATGACCGCACGGGCCAAGTCGTTCACATCGTTGATAACATGCTGGCGGGTCCCTTGATTAAGTTCATCCCATGCGTGCTCAATCGTGTTCATGTCAGGCGAGTTTGCAGGCCATTCCATTACATGAAAGGGTTGCTGCCAGTCTGCGATGACATTCACTCTGAATACATGAAGGGGAGTGCGATAGTCACTGGAAAATCCAACCCCTCCGTACCTGTCGTGATGTATCACACAGACATTGGCGAATGTTTCCCCTGGACGACGCCAGACGTGAACTCTTCTGTCTGCAAAGGAGACTTAAAACAACTCTCATCAGAAAACATTGTTGATCTGCATTTTGTTCTCGGACGACGAATATTTTGTTGAGCCCACACCAATCTGTTGGTCATGTGACGCTTAGTGATGACGTGGCCAATGAGAGGACGTCTGTTCAACAGACCAGCGGCATGAAGTCTACGACGTACAGTATGTGCGCTGACAGGTCCCTGGGTTCCAGGAGACTGAGTGGCTGTTCGGACTGCAGTCTGGAAGCGATTCCGTAAAAGTGAAAGTCTTATCAGGCGATCTTGTGCAGGTGTTGTTACACGTGGTTGTCCGGACCTGGGGCGGTCATTGATGGTTCCTGTAACCTGAACTCGCTAATTCAGCTTCACAATGGTAGATTGGTTACAATTAAAATGCCTTGCAACTTACCAGATCGACATTCCACTCCTTAGCATTCCAACCACTTGCCATCTTTCTTGAGATGACATTCGCGACATGATAAAAGGACTAAAACAAAAACGTTTGATGTAAACTGACACTGGTGTTTTGCTCACAGAAACTTGTTTAATGTGTGTACCCAGTTTCACAGTAATCTGACCTTTTATAATTATAGCCAGTATGTATCAAAACAATGATTTCCACGTGAGACTCGTTAGTTTTTAGTGAGTATCAACTCATCAAAAAAAAACAAAAAACCATTCACAGTTGCACTCATATCAGATGTGAAAATCGCTCACCTGTGTACACATTTTACCCATTGAAAACTACTGACACTTTCAATGTGTTTTTTAATGATCGCTAGTATAATATTACAACAAAATGTGAGTTGGTTAGGGCTGTTTGTTTCCAGTGTTTGAACGTGAAAGAGTTGGGGGGAGGGGAAGAGGGAGGGTAAGTATGCAGGTAATGAAGGAAAAAGCTGGAAGAACCATGACGGCCAGAAGAAGGGAGGGGGGAAGGATGGAAAGAAGAAAAGCAAAAATAAAGAAAATTAGATCTAAAGGAAAGAAGTTATAGAACGAGATATAATGGGTAGAAAAGAAGTAACGAAGAGGGAGGGAGGAGTATTGCAGGAAAAAAGAGTGACAGAAGAAAGAGGAAGAGGGAGGAGTATTGCAGGAAAAAAGAGTGACAGAAGAAAGAGGAAGAGAGAGGAGTATTGCAGGAAAAAAGAGTGACAGAAGAAAGAGGAAGAGGGAGGAGTATTAAAAGAGTGACAGAAGAAAGAGGAAGAGGGAGGAGTATTGCAGGAAAAAAGAGTGACAGAACAAAGAGGAAGAGGGAGGAGTATTGCAGGAAAAAGGAGTGACAGAAGAAAGAGGAAGAAGGAGGAGTATTGCAGGAAAAAAGAGTGATAGAAGAAAGAGGAAGAGGGAGGAGATGGCATGGGGGAAAAACGAGAAAGAGGAAAACATAGAAAATGTATCATTTCCCGAATCTATTATTTTCACAATTTCACCCTTTTCCCCTCTCTCCCTCCCCTCTCGCCCTGTGACAAACAAAATGTTGACATACACCCAGTATCCTGCCCAACTTAACTTTTCCGCATTCCAATACACAGCGAAAACGATCCGAAAGTGATAAATGAATGATTCTTGGTGCGGTGATACCGGAAGTGACATGAGCATGAACAGTGATGTTTACTCACAACGTGCGATAACTCTGAAGTTGAGTGAATACTGCAGTTGAGGTTACAGGCAGAGGTTATAATAAAAATCTGACCTCCCTCTTTCCTACTTTTGGTATGCCCTGCTTCCAGTAATAAGGGCTCCATGGGGCAAATTTTGATGGTAAACTGTCCATTTTAGTTTATTTTGCCAGGCACTATTTAACCCTGGGCTGGGACTGTCAGGTGTGCTCAGGCGGAAGAGGAGGGATTCGGCCTTCACCAGTGAAAAAGGAAGGGTGTGCTTACAAATAGCAACAAAGCTCAAACTTTCAATGGGCTTGCTGGGGTTAGGTCAGTCTTGAAAAAATGGGCCACACAATGAGCTTCAATCTGATCTATGTCTGGGTGAAAGCTAAAACTTTGGGTTCAGAGTGTAGTGCCAAAGGCTAATATAGCCCAAATAGGAAAAAAAGGCCCAACTGTAATCTTGAGGTAAAATATTGCTAGGATTATCTTCTCATGGAATACTGGCCTTCAAATATGGATGCTCAGGATTTGCGATTTAAGGAGCATCGCCTTCCTCCCTGCAGTATCCTCTCCGTGCTGTTTTTTTTCCTTACCAATATTGATTGAGGTCTCATGTCAACATACTGTGTTTGGTCATAGATTTTCTCTCGTCTCACAGTTAGGATAATAATAACATCAGAACCTTGTCACCTCCACCACTTGGACAACCTGTGATTTGAGCTGTCAGATGTTTGAGTCCTGGATGACGATGTTGATATAAAAAATAACGTTTTGGTTCCAGCCACTTAAAACATTATCTGTGTTTTTCGAGTACCTGAGGTGCCCCTGAGATCAGAAGTCTTACTGTAACCTAATGGAAAATCATCCGGACAAAGAGCTGATTGTCCACACTGAGATGTTTTTACCGGTGATGTTCGTGACCGACTCCATTTCTGCATTTTTGGTATGGCGGTTTTTGTCGGTGGAAATGTCTTTGCCTTCATCTACTCAATGACTGTTGTCAGCACATTATAGTTTGTACAATCTCACACTTGTCATTCATGTCATAACATCCAGAGATATCAATAGATACACCGACCGACCGACCGACAGACAGACAGACAGACCGTCTGATAGACAGACAGACAGACAGACGGACGGACGGACGGACGGACGGACGGACAGACAGACAGACGGATGGATGAACAGACAGACAGACAGACATACAGACAGACAGACAGACATGGAGTTGATAAAGGTAGATAGAGTGACACATGAACCACCGGACAGATGGCTATACAATCATTTAGATGGCAAGAAGGGAAGAAACTCTGTAATGATAGTATGACCTGATGTAGAGAATATGTAATTTACATTTTAACACAGTATAATTATATCAAATCATAATCATATATAGTACACAGTGTATAAATATCTGGATTTGTCAACATTCATTCCACAGTAAATGACGTGTATAATACAATAATTACATGGTAAAAACAAAGTGCCAGAGACCTGCTAGGCTGTACTATCCTGATCCTATGTAGATCTTTCTATCAGCTTAAAACATATTCCATACTGCCTGAGGTGTCCTCACTCTGACTATGAACGAGTGGTGTGGGGGTGGGGTGCAGGTTAGGGACGGGGACACCCAAACGTCTGGCACATGTACATGTAATTTGTACTGGCCCATGTGTGGCAAACTAGAGGTGACTTGAGTTTCTGAATTCTATGGCTCAGAGCAAATTTGTCAACTCTGGATTGAAATGTTGGTGGATTCACTTGGACAATATCTCTGCCATTAATGTCAGTCCAAGAACAGCTGGCCTGTAACTAATAATTTCGCCTCTTGCCCTTGCGGTGACTCTGATAATCTCTAACCCTTGTTTCCTCACAAAAGGGATCCCTCTCCTTGGGGCCCCAAGGGATTGATGTTACATCTCTGTCATTCTTCCTAGCCCTTCAGGATGTCTTGCCAAATTTCAGCCGCGTTCCCCTTACATTAAGCAGTGTAAATTTATAAACTGGACAAACAAACAAATCCAAACAGACAGACAACCACAGATTTTCATTTTTTATAGACGCAAAGGAAAATAAATTTTCTGAAGGGAACACATCAATACCTGAAATGAAACTGGGAAATATGTTTTCACCGAGGTATTTATATGTTGTTTCAGCAGGCATGCGCACACCGCGTTTTTCTTGTTGTGCTTCGAAATCTATGCGTCGCGAGGACAGTCAGGGAAGCCAGTACCATGGTGAAAACACAAAATAAATCTCTCTAATCGATATAAGCCATGCTGTATGAAAGGTGCTGCTGTAGACTCCATTTCACTGACATCACAATAATATTGTGTGTAATTAAACAGCACTATCAGCACGGGAACCTGACCCTTTGCTCCGGGTCAGCGCAAAATTACCCCTTTGTGTCAAAGAAAATCACATGCAAGACTTTCAGAGCTCCCTGTCTGCGACGAGCTTTCTGTGGACGTGGGACATCAATGTCCCTCCATTCTGCTGACTGCATTTTTGTCTCTGGATCCCATGAATAAATCCATGTTTCATCACCGGTAATGATTCGGTCCATAAATCTATTCTGCTCTCTTTGGAATCTGTTGATGAAATCTCTCGAGAATCTGATCTGAGCCTCGAGTCCTTTTGATCCTGTGTCAACAAATGTGGAACCCATTATGAAAACATTTTCTTTTTATTGAGTTTGTCCGTAATAATCCTATAAACGGAAGCAGATGACAAAGAGACTTCAGTTGCTATTTCCTCACATGTTCATCGTTTGTCATCATCTGGCGATCTTAGGACACTCGAGATGCCCGCATCACCATTTGGCGTGACAGGTCGCCCAGACCGACCTTCATCTTCCATGTCATCACGCCCGTCAGAAACGGCTTTCACCCATTTTCTCACTGTCTGAATAGAAGGAACATGGTCTCCGAGTGCAGTCAGAAGATCATTGTGTATTTCTGATGCTGACTTACCCAGAAGAATTGAAAATTTTATAATAACTCAAATATCATATCTTGAGAAAGATTGTTAATATTTTGAGCCTGCATCGTGCTGGCCATTCAGCGCTAACTGACAACATGAAATCCAATGCCATTCTGGAACCGTTCAGTGCTGTGTCACAAAACTTCACCGGGAAATCCCAATAAAGTTGATGTGCAAGCATACCAAGTTTCATTATTCTACCCCAAACCATATACATTTTATAAGAAGGGGAAACTCATTTTTGAAATAGACTTCGTATCAATGGCCATATTACTACATTGACTTTTTAAGTGAATGAAATCACACAGTACCAGTAACAGCCAAACTGTAACAGTATGTCTTCAGTATGTTTTACGGTCATCGATTACGAAGTGCAGTGAATAACATTTTGTGTACAACCATCGCAATTCTGCGTCAAAATGTACATGGTATCTGTGTGTACCGATGTCAGAAAATGCAGCAATGTTTTATCACAATTTTACACTTTCATAGGTAGACATGACTGGGTTACAAAAGTGTTGATGATATCAAATAATGTTCACAATTAAATTTCAAGTTAATTACGTTAAAAACGTCTTACTGGTACATGAATGTGCAAAATTATCAACAGTTTTAACACAAAAGCCCGCTATCATGTTGTGTAGTGCCGATTACCAGATCTTCTTCTTCTTCTTGTTCCAGACCTATGTCTGCTCTTGCCAGCACAGGCATATCACTCATTCTTGCTGGCCCATAGTCCACTGTAACTACAAGTATTCACCTGTTATAAGTATTCACCTGTTATCTTTCTTGCACAATGGTTCATGATTATCGTTGCTGCACGTATTATTCATCATAGTACATGAAATTTTCATTGTTGCTCTCTGTTTTAAGGCACACTTCGAGCCATTTCATATTCCGCCACTCCGTTTTGTCCAGGGTCAACACTCGCACTCGGCCCAGAGTGATCTTCCCTCGTGAACTGACCAGCAGTTTCATAACCAGCTGACGGATTTGTATTATCAGGGTTTCTATAATCTGAATAAGCGGGTACAGATTCCGACGTACTGATTTCCCGCTCAAGTTCAAAGTATTTATGGGAAGTAGTATTTCCCTCTCCACTATTGTATGGGGTCGATCCACTTCCTGACTTTGGAAAAGTTGACTCTCTGATTGGTGGAGCGGATGGTTGCACAGAATAGCCCTGGTTATTGATTGGTGGGACTGCTGTAGGTGCGTTTTCGTCTATGATGTCTATATACTGGCCACTTACGACATCACTGTTCTCATTGGCTGCTTCATCCCCGATGGGCTGGGCCACAGAATAGTAAGGTACGGGCTGACTGGTTGCCTGTGCTGGGAGGGGCATCGGTGGGCGGAGTTTGGGGTCGAGAACCGGCTGATGTAAGGCCTTGTAGGGATGGGAGTACTTGCTGGCTTCGTCCAGTGACGCGTAGACATTGCTATCATTCACGCTGGAATCTTCAATAGACGCATATGCTGGCTCGCCACTGGATTTCATACTGCTAGTGTTCCCCCAGCTGACCCGACCATTAGTGGTGTCACTAGCAGTATTCCCATTAGCGGTGCTAGATGAAGGTAGGTTGCTGTATCCAGAACTTCTAGCACCGAGCTGGGCTACAGGACTGGCACCGTTGGATTTCCCATGTGTCTTCAGGTCCGCCTGGCTTTGCTTCTTCTGAAAGCCACCAATCCTGCCGTGATCCACACCGTCAAAGGAAGTCGTGCCGCCAGGCTGGGAGCTGCTGGTAGATGATTTTGTCTTTTGTTTCTTGCGGTACACCCAGCAGGAGAAGACAACGAGGAGAATGATGAGGATGACAATACAGGCGCCGATGGCGCCGATAACAGCTGGGTTGATAGAATCGTCGTCATCGCTATCTTCATCCCCCCTGGACTGACCGTTATTGTTGTTGCTGCTGCTGCTACTTTCAGTAGTGGTGCTGTCATAATCATCGTCATCATCATTATCCACACTGCAGTGACCGGCACAGGAGAACATCCACATGATGGACCAGTGGTGATGATCCACTTTCATGGTCTGTGTCAGATCCCAGTACACAGACACCGAGTTCAGTTCACAGCCATTACCGAACAGAGTGAACTTGAATCCACAGGCCACAGCGCTCCCAACGTCACACTGGTGATCAAGGTCTGATATCGTCATTCTCTTGCAGGAGATTTCTGAACTGTTGGCTCTGCGGCATAGGTAGTCATGGGTGAATTTATAAGTGTTCAACACGTTGCTGTTACTCCGCTGTCTGATGTTCTCAGCTGATTTACCATTGGTAACCACATCACAGTGTTCTGTCTCGTTTTTGCACATACATCGATGGTAACTGGGGAAGAGAAATGAAGAAGGGGAAATAATTGAAGGAAAGGGATTTTTTTTTCAATTTTACTTCTTTGATTGGGTCAGCATTGTTACGTTTTGATCTTTTCCGAAAAAATTAGAGTAGACGTCGTGGTCCTTCAGGGGTCTATGGAAGAAGCCACAGGGAGGAGATAATGATAAAGATAATAGGGAAACAAAAGCGAAAGGTGATCTCCCTTTTTGTTTCGAATTCTAAGGTCTTTGGCACTTATTGGTTTTTCTTCTTTTGGCCCTGTTAACATTTTGTGTTATGATACATATACCACTGTGATTTCAGGAAACTTCTTTCACGGAGATTAAAGTACTTCTTTTGCCCTATCTTTTAACGGGAAGAAAAGGGGGGNNNGGGGGGGGGGGGGGTCAACGCCCACAATTTTTCACAATTGTCTTTCCAAAAAAGGTCGCCTCGAATTCTGATTTGGTCCCCAATTTTTCATTTGGCTGGTTTTTGACCGCGTGCGAATACATAGGCCTACACACTTCATATTTTTATCTAGACGGCTCAATTTTTACCTGAAACTTTAAAATTGGGTGCTTTATTTAAATCACCGGTCATTTTACATATTTCTAGACCCTGACACTGGCTGGCAGGGTCCGAAAATGGGGATTTTATATATTAGCGGAATAATTGGGTTGTACGCAGTAAGTAATTTGCCTCTCTAATAGATGTAAAAAACCTGGAGGTGCTTTAAGAGAAGTTACAGCAAATGGCAGGATGTATCTAAAACCTGATCCTGAACCAGGACCGATTCAAACCCATTGCTGAACTTCTAGGATAATTTAAACAGATAGTGTGTATTATTTCCAGTGTGGAACCAACTGGTATCGTGATCTAGTGAATATTTTTTTCTTGGATGTGCTAAGTAGTCTGAAATAATAACATGGTCTGTATGTATGTGGTAAAAATGTGCCCAAGTTCAGATTAGGAATTCCGAGAATGTGAACGGATTTTGTGATTTTTGAAACAGATAAATTGACAGAACTGACGTGTTGCCGGAGACGTAATCTTTGTATTAAGTAACGTAATCTTTGTATTAAGTAGCGTAATGTTTGTATTAAGTATCGTTGCGCTAATCACGGAACACCCCCATCCCCGCCCAGGAAAGAACAAAAAATTATTGGTGTTCACAGTAGTAAATCTAGTAAATGTAATGTGTTAGTTAACACAAGGTGTTTGCCTACAGCCACTGATCGACATTGTTAACCCTTGTTTTGGACTGTGACACATCATACGTGTTGCAACGTTTGACTAATAATTCACTGAATTCAGAACCGCTGTTTACTGTCCTCTACCTGATACCTTCAGCATGTGTTAAATATTCCTCCCATAAAGAGATATTTATAAGTTTGTGTGTGTGGAACTCTTAGCCTACTAGTGCAATCTTCCCGTGTAAGCCTTAAACTGCTCCCATTAACCAATTTCTTGTCAAAACTTACTCGTTGAAGACGTTCTTGCTAAACTCCACGTCTTTGGAGGATGAGCCCATACGAGGTTCTACCTCGAGAACGAGAACCACCTCGCTGGAGCTCAGTGATGAGAAACTTGACATCATGTCCTGGTAGGATGTTGTGGAGGTCACTGAGTCCACCGGCTCTGGGTAGGGCTGGGACAGGGAGGACGCCGGGTCGTTGTTGTCTTGAAGGATGACGATATCGTCGTCATCATCATCATCGCTATCCTCGCTGTGACTGGGACTCGGGCCTCCACCAGAGTTTTTATTTTTGTTCTTCTTGTTCTTGGCTGGGTCAGGGTTGGCATCAACAACAATAAAAGACAGGAGCAAAGAGTACAGCAGCAGTAAATACATCCACTTCCGGAATGCCACCATAATTATTTGATGATGAAGTCAAATTCTTAAACGGTCATATAAGTTTGGCAATGAAACCTGAAATGATATGAGAAAGGAAGAATTCTACAACATGATTCACAATACATTTTCACATAAGTAGCCACACAAAGTTGCTATCTCACAATTGCTAAACACAGACAGTTTAAAAAAATTTCCAACTGAGATAAAATCACACCAGTGTAAAAAGAATGTCTTCAACTCATGTGTTCTCCAGTCTGTGTAAATGGAAGGAAAGACACTGTAAATCACAAAGCCATAATAACCGACACTAAATCACATAAACCAGACGAAGATAACACTGTCATATTAAACTGACACTCGAGAGCTAGTAAAATATCTCTTTTAAAGAGGGCAAAACGTTCTCCTCCTCATCATCATCTCATGTGTAATGACAGGGGTCATCAGATCTGGTACGACCGTCACTATCTTGTCCCCACCTCCACTTTCTCTCCCCCCTTCCCCNNCCCCCCCCCTTTTTTTTTTTTAAATAACAGACCTCATCGTGAAAAGATAATAATGGCATGTTTTCCTTCTGAATTATATCTCACTTTAGACACAAAATGGCAGGTGATTCATGGCTCACCGAATATGATGAGTGCTCCAGGCTCGGGCAGGATCTCATGGAGCAAATCAATGAGAGGAACAAACATGCTCGCACAAGTTCTGCATACACAAAGCTTTCTGCCCAGATTCGATCAAAGACTAGACAGTTCACATCAGATTTAAACAGACTGAAACAGAACTTGATAAGAGCTTCAGCATCTTATCACATAACACAGCGTGAAGTAGAAAGACGGCAACGCATGATGGATGCTCTTGTCACAAAAGAAAAGCAGATTGAACAAGCTACAAGAAATGAGGGATCTTCCAGGACCCTCTTGCTGGCAGGAACCACGGATACCTTCAGCAGTCGAGATCCGTGGGGGATGAGTGACGAACCCGAGATCTTCAGAGACATGAACAATCAGGAACTTCACCAGCAGCAGCAGACCATCATACTTGAGCAAGATCGGGGTTTGGAAGCCTTGGGTCATGTGGTTGGACGGCAGAAACAGATGGTTATAGACATTGGGAATGAGGTGGATAGTCAAAACCATCTCCTGGATGATATTACTGACAATGTTGACCGCACGGACAGTCGGGTGCAGCGAGAAACCAGACACATTAAAATTATTGACCGCAAGTCAGGTGCTTGCTGCTACTATGTGATGATAATCTTGCTCTTTGTTGCAGTTGTTGTCATTGTTGCTGTGCCTTATAAAGGAAAGCCCTAACTTGCCAGGTACAGACCTATGCTCAAGACCAGGAACCTTACAAACATGCATTCCGCCATGACTGTCATTATTCTTCATATTATGATCTACACCAAGAACACCTGTCATTTTGTACATAT
>JAWQUT010001083.1:41425-52557 GCA_033807755.1 Ellobium chinense | reverse complement strand
CCCCCGGTCCAAATTCCGTTACTTAGCAACTTATTTTAATATTGATGATGTTATGTCACCAAGGCGAATGCTTCAGGTACCTCTATTAGTGTAACAATGTGGATTCCCTTTACAGACAACTTCATTTTCTCGCAACTCCTGAGGCACATGAAAAGATTTGTCAGTAAGTGAAGATGCGATTATCCAGTGATTTTTATAAACAGCACAGCAATTTGTGCTGTGAGAAATCTTAAGATTAATCGAACTTTAGGATTATTCATGGTGCTGTTAAGCGTTTGTGAATAAATATATAAAATTGTATACTGTAGAGAATCGTCTGATTAATCAAAAGTTGTGATTATCCGGATTGCTGTTCAACGCTTTCGACTGCACTGTATTTGTCATTCTCTCACATTTCTTTGATATACTAAGTTACAGTGCTGTTCTGAAACTAATATCATAATTGTACATGTAACCCACAGACTAAGTGTTACAAAGGGATGGCAAGTGTGACTGGTCAACCGCGAATACCTGTTCAAGTTCTGGACTCCCGTCTGGCACTCTGTGACACAATGACCGACGGCGGGGGCTGGATTGTCATACAGGTGAGTGTCCATCCATCCATCCATCCATCCATCCATCCATCCATCCATCCATCCATCCATCGACCAACCAGTCGTTCAGTTTTCTAACCTGTCTTCATATCTACATTTTAAATTATCTGCCAAATCTATAGGTAGTTTGGGCCACACGTCACTCCTATCTTTTTCAATTCCTCTAGCAGATATCTTGCTTTTCAATTCATAATGGTAATTTGGAAGAGCATTGATCAGTAATAATTCATTATAGTTGCATGGCATGTGGCAGTAGCAGTGCCTGTGACAGGAGTCACTGCATATTTTCGAAGCCCTTAATGAATAAATGATCAGTTGGGTAAACTAATATCTTCAAGCAAAAGGTGCAAAATGTCTTCGTGTGATAGTTTTCAATGCTGGTAAAAATATATTGTGATTTTTATTCTTCGAAAAATCTGAAACGAAAGACAAAAAGTCTATTATGATTTCTGCAACTGGTTACCTAGACTTGAACACAAAAGTGGGCTACGTTTGTTTGATTCCCGCGGTTGATGCAAGAGGCGGTTCTGTTATTCTGAGGGTGGTTCCTAGAAGATTCTAAGTAATGGAAGTATGAGTCCCCAAGCAAGCCAAGATGGCTACGACCGACGCGGAAGAGCTAGAAAAGAGCAGATATCTTGTAAGTGCTGTTTGGTAAACCTATATTTCGCCAAAATTAGTACCATACTTACCACCAGTGATTCTTGCCACATCCTACTCCGATATAAGGTCATTGATAAAAAGTTCCCCTAATTAATTTGGAACCGTAGATGGTGGCCGCCATTGCTGTAGAGCACTGCAACTTTCTAATGTCCAAGCTCCGTCCACTTCCACTCGGGCTGACGAATGGGAGCAAAAAACTGCCTGTGCTTATTTTTCTTTCTGCCTCTACAATAATATACTAGCCTGTTTTTTAGTCATGATGTCAAAAATATGTCCTATCCAAGGACAGCGTTACTTTCTGGTCATGACATCATGTTTCAGTTTCGTGAGACTTCTTTCAGTTTCAGATTTCGTTGCATCGAAGTCGCTTCCGAGAAGCTCCTGGCCCGACATCATTATAGAACATATTTTTTCCTGTAAACGTTTCTTCACAAGACCAACTGTTATGGCTTTTCCCATTGGATCATGGGATCAATTTTTAGCTAGTTTGGCTGAATGGATATTACGGTCAACCGGTGAATACAAGAGTATGAATTCATTACACCTCTGATCAATCCTAGCACATTGTAAGCAAGGCGAAAAAAAAGCAAACAATGCTAAAATCAATATATGATTGGTGTGCGATAAAAAAAAAAATAGGGATCATATTTTTTTCAAGTGGCATAAGGTCTGTCAATGCCATTCAGAAGACAAATCAAAGGCCAGAGAGTCGCTTTGGAAGGACCATGTTTAAGTATGTAATTCATATTATGCTCACAAAGAAAATCAGTCATCAACAATTACTGCCCATTTGCCCATATAACAAATGTTTTTGTGTATAGAAATAATTCTACTCTTGAGATCAACATTGAAAGCTTCATTTTTGACTGATTGCAAGTCGATGTCTTGCGTTCATATTTTAGAGACGTGTGAACGGTGACGTGGATTTCTACCGTGACTGGGAGGATTATAAACATGGTTTTGGCAATGTCTCCACGGATTATTGGCTCGGAAACCAGGCATTGCACACACTGACTACTGGGGTGCGTATTCATTCATTCATTCATTCATTCATTTATTCATTCATTCATTCATTTATTCATTCATTTATTCATTCATTCATTCAATTATTCGTTAGTTCGTTCGTTCGTTCATTCATTCAATAATTTATTCGTTGGATTGTTCGTTCATAAGTTCTTTCGTTTGTTCGTTCGTTATTTCGTTCATTTATTCTTTCATAGTCGTTGACTAATCTACTAATTGACAGACAGACAGACAGACAGACAGACAGACAGACAGACAGACAGACACACACACAGACACACACACACACACACACACACACACACACACACACACACACACACACACACACACACACACAGACACACAGACAGACAGACAGACAGACATACGGACGCCCGGGCGGACGGGTGAGCAGGCAGGAAGACAGACAAGTACGTACAGAATAAAGATTAACCTCTTAGATGTAACAACTGGCTAGTCTGTATTTATTTGTGCTGGTGGACTTCTCTTCTCAAATTCTGCAGGAGACATCGTGGTCATGTGGCTCGTTTGTGGTTCTTAGAAACTAAGGAATTCAAGTCTAAATTTGTGGGTTCGAGTATGGCGTCCTTGAAAAAGACGCTTTACTTCCACTAGACTCAAGTGTAAATGATTACCTGCTTTTAGAAAGTCGAAAAGGGGGGAGGGGGAGAGGAGGGGCGAGGGTAATCAGAGCGCTGCACCGAGGCTACCAATTTTACTTTGTCATGGAGTTTCTTTATGATGTGTTAGTAATGATTCATGTATATATATGTGCTGTTATTTATTCATGAATGAAATGTATTACGTTATATCGCATTGTTAAAAGATTTACCTACGAGACAAGTTTACCTCACCATGATCTCTTCCGATATTTTTCAGGGTAGTTTCGAACTCCGTTTCGACATGATGTTCAATGGAACAAAGTATTATGCCCAGTACTCGTCCTTCGTCCTTGGAAGTGAGATTTCAAATTACAAGTTGCACGTGGGAACCTACACTGGGGATGCTGGAGATGCTCTGACTGGAGAACACAACAGTATGCCGTTCAGTACATATGACAAGGAAAATGATAATCACGCTGACATCAACTGTGCCCTGAGATACCACGGTGCATGGTGGTATAATAGATGTCATCATGTTAACTTAAATGGCAAATGGAGGGGGGAGAATTATGAAGGCTTGAACTGGTACCATTTGACAAAAGGCAGTTCGGTTTCATCTTCAGAAATGAAAATCCGACTCGTCTAGAGATTATAGACATGCTGTCAACAAGGTAAAACCTGTCTGCATGTATTTGGTCCCCGCTAAAATTACCACAATGAAAGCAAATAAGCGAAAGGAGCTCTCTTTTTATTCTGTGCACGGTCCCTCGCAGTTTGTAAGCAATGAAAAGTTTTAAGCAAGCAAGGATAGCTGCGACGGATGCGAAAGGGCTAGGAAGGAGGGCGCTGACTGCAAGTTGCGTTTGCTATTGTTATGTTTTTGCGTTATTTCTTAGAATACATAGCACCATTAGTTCTTGCTACATCCTACTCCGACACAAAGCCGTTGATAAAAAGTTTCATTTACAAATTCATCATCGTAGATGGTGGCCGCTGTTGTTGACGAGCTCATATTTTCGGTGTAACCCAGGATATTCCAGATTTTCTAACTAACATCCAAGGTCTGCTAGAATTCGCGCGAGGAGAAATCACGTAGCTCCGTTTTTATTGGCATGGAAGTCATACTCAGATACAGATGACGTAGTAGTACAATGGAGACAATTAAAAAAAAACAACACCTTGCTGTGAAATGGCCAGCTTGTCAAAACAACATAAATCTCTTCTCCTGGTGTTAGATGTCAACAATATCAGCTGTTAATCGTATGTGTATCATGCTTTAGACTTTATGAAATGCTATGAAAATATAATTTCATATAATTTTACACCTGCATCCGTCTTAGATTGTATAGATCTATTAGCATGCTCTAGTCCTAATTTGATTGTTTCCTTTGATGATTAAGTACTGTAAGTGAAACCCGTATATTATATTCCCTCATAATCGAAATGAAAGTTAAATTATGCGGTACCCTTTGACAATCATATTATGCTTCACGTTCAAAAAGTTTTACCAATTTGTCTTTAAGTGGAGTCAAGGTTCCTCTTTTGATATGTCCCTCTTTTAATCATGGACATTGTTTGATTATGAGGGATGTTAGGTTCTGAATAGGAGCAAAGTGAGAAAAGATCTGATCCTGATGATGAACAAAATATTATGGTCCAGCGTATCATATTTTGAGAGTCAAGATTCTGCCAAGAACATTTCAAATGGTAACGAATGATTTTTTTTTTGTTTTTGTTATATTGACCTTTCGTTTCTGGTCGTCATTCGTTGATGTTTGAGGTCTCGTTATTAAACTCAATAAAAATTGCAGGCTGAGAGAAAAATGGGACAATACGCATCTTCTTTGCTGTGAGAGAAATTAGACCTAATTTCTGGGTAAAGTAAAAACACCTTGAAAGAGGGAGAGGAGCGTAAGAAGAGAGTGTATCAGACAGAGAGAGAGAGAGAGAGAGAGAGAGAGAGAGAGAGAGAGAGAGGAGGGGGAGGGGAACAGACAGACAGACAGACAGACAGACAGACAGACAGACGCCCGGGCGGACGGGTGAGCAGGCAGGAAGACAGACAGGTACTTACTCTGAAAACATTGCCATGTAATATAAAAACAAAAATATGCTCATGATTTGTTGAATTGCACATATTCGACTGTCCTGTCATTTGTATCATTCTGTATTATTCACACACCACGCTGTGCAACCTCGACACTTCAGAATAAACATTGTTCAGCTTCTTTCATTCTCGTGAAATGTTTCGTTCTTTGAATGCTATACAGCGATAAACGCCAAACTCCAGATTATAAGGAAACGTGAAAACAAACCACAGCTGTCTTACAGTGTTCTTAAACTTGCACCTAGCAAACCGAATATTGGAGAGTAAGCAGTATAATGTACAAATGAGTTCTGCCTGCCTGCCTGCCTGTCTGCCTGCCTGCCTGCCTGCCTGCCTGCCTGCCTGCCTGCCTGCCTACCTGCCCGCCTGCCTGCCTGCCTGCTTGCTAAGTTAGTACTTTCGGAGCGATAGTTAACTAACATAGATTAGAAAAATCGAAATGGATTTTTCTGAATGAAATGTGGGCCAGAAATAACATCCAGCCTGCTGTTATTAGGTGACAAGTAGTATGAAATAAAAATTGATGACTAAATCTCCCAGTAGTTCACTAATGCCAGCTGCAGTTATTAAGTGGACAATTGTGTATAATGAAATAAAAATTGATGACTAAATCTCCCAGAAGTTCACTAATGCCAGTTACTGTTTTTAGGTGACAATTTTGCATAATGAAATCAAAATTTGATGACCATTCTCCTACACGTTCACTAAAGCCAGCAAGATCTACTCTATGTTTAAGGAGACCTCCTCAAGGGATGCCAAGATGAACTGGTATCAAAGTCATCTGTAACGCCGTGACGGCGGGTGACTGGTGTTTTTTTTTTTTTCCCCTTTTTTTTACTTCTCTGTACTTTTGTGGCTTGTTTATATGCCTGACCTTGATTGTACTTTATTACCAGTGATAGAGTGTTCTAGATTGTACATTTATATCTCGGTCACATGAAAATACCTGACTTCGACCCACTGCACTGCGAACTATCTGGAAATGTCAAGACGTTGAACTCGGTTATCGGGACTTTCGAGGAGTTCGATGGAGGAATATATTTAAAGGAAAGTGCATCGTCCTACAGACCATATTAAATCATACGATACCCTATTATTCCATGAAAACAGTCGTTCAAGAGTCTGTCATAATGGTATAACGCCTCTGCCGGCCCCAGACAATCAACAGGGTTACATTATCCAAAGTCCAAATTGCTACGCCCACTGCGCACATGACGGCCATATGTTACCTCAGATACGTTCAAGCCACATGGTCAAGCCGTCTAGCCAGTGCTCTGCGGACGGTTGATAGCATGTTGGTATGAATGTTTTAATTCCTCCGTGAACAGTAGATATGTCAAACAAAAATCATGCTGATGCAGTAAAAATGCAGAATACTTTATTTAACTCACACTATCAAACTTTATATATGAATTTGGATGACCAGAACCTTAATTAAAAGCTGAATAATACATTATCAGATAGAGGTGTCTGGAAAGTAGATGACGTCATCGTTTTTGCTACACGCCGCTGCTGATCGGGGTGGGGGATAATCTGGACGTAAGAGCCAAATCCGGTAACTCTAGCTCTCCTAATTGCGTCATATTATTAATACATTCGCGCACGGTAATAGACCGATGCTCTTTCTTCTCAAAATTGCCTCGGTGGGCACCATAGATACTTTTCAGAGAGAAAAAGTATTGGAAAATTAGTTTTGATTTGCGTGTCCTCCTTCAAGATAGTGAGTGTGTGAAGTCAGTAGGTGTGTGTAAAGCGAAAGTTCCAGGTGTTGCTTAGCATTACTATTGTTTTGTACGCCTTGCTTGGCTCATTCATGCCAGTACTGTAAATAAACGTTCGTTTTCTTCAATATCAATGGACATTGGTTTGTTCATTTACAGCGATTGGCAGATGTTTCGAGAGGTAGCTGAGTAAACAACCCCAAATCCCTATTATACGTCTGTGCTGAGTCAAGTTATCGCTGCTGTATCATCACAGGGCCGAATTGTTCGAAAGGTGAAAGATATCAGTCACACTCCATCACATCAATACCTGACCCGCAATTACTTGGACGACAAACTTTGATCATGTGCCACAACTGCTCGACTGCAAGTTCTTGAATTGGAGACTCCGCTGTTCCTCTTCTACCCAAATACATACACTAAGACAGTATATGCAGGATGTGCAACCATCTATCAGAGACAGTTTCCCATGCGTTAAGATGGATGTACGAAATTCAGTGGTATACAGTAACAAAGACATAACAGAATATCATTGAAAGGAAAAGTAGTGTTTTCAGCAAGAACAAAGAAATATTAGAAGACACGCCCATCAAACCATCAATGTTTAGATCAGATGCGGCATCCTCTGTGACCAGGGCAAGTTTTTGCATGAAAAGATGAATAATTGACAGCCGATATGTGAAGATTATCTTGGTCTGTGTTTACATATTGATTGCTAAGAGCTATCACGTCTTAATCCAGCCACTGACAGTTATGGCATATAGTATCAGCAATGCCAAGTCCACATATTTACACAATAATGATCCAAGGAAATTAAATACAGTTCGACGTGTTCCATCTATTGTTTCATTCCAAAAGTTGGGAATAACGGAGCTCATTAATATCGGTACATTTGAGAAAGTACCGTTTCCCTTGTTATTACCGAGTTTTGCGGTAATTTAATTTGCCAAAATTAGTGCTTTGTTCATGAGCATTCAACCAATTTAATCGCCATGCTAGATCGATTTACATGCAAAACCAAAGAACGATCTCATTACAGGACAGTAATTACTCTGCACGAGACCTTTTCATGTTGTTTCCATTCAATAGTGCAACGATTCCTAGATCAATAACTATGGGAAGATCTCTTTGTCGTGCCATCGTAAAGTCATGATCACATTGACTATCAGTTCAACAAGAAGATCACACGGCTCAGTCCTATGTTTTCTTCTAAAAGATCTAAGCAGTGTTCGATAACAAGCCTAATTTATGAATTATCTATGAATAGTTGGTGACTTAATAGTTACATCACATGACAAAGGAAGAACAGATCGTGTAAGAGAAACAAAGGATCTGTAATGAGTGTTTATTTGGTAACAGAGTTATGAAATGTGTTATGCATTTATCATATTCGCTAGCCTCTGGCGAGTTTCAGATCCTTTTCATTTTATAAACTCTAACTAATAAATAAAAATGAAGTTTTAATCGTGAAATCGACCCTAAGGTGGCCCTCGCCCTGTTTGAGACACATCATTCACAACAATACTGGATGAACCACACAGTTAACGCAACACAAAGTAGATCCAAACACCTCATAATTATATCGACAAAACTGTAGACTACAGAAACACTGAAACATTTGAAGTATGTTTAATGCAAATATTTATTGGAATTGAACCTGAAACGTGAAGGGAACGATGAGAACGACCTACAATGAAGACAGACTGAATTAGTTTTTGATTTTTTTTTATTTAATTGTAAATCTAGACAGAGGGACACCCCCCGGCAGTGAAGATAGTAGCAAAACAAACTACCTCATATATTCATACGCCTAGAAGTTTCCAAAGCTTTCAATCAAAGTATTCATAAGAGGATTAAAGGTTAAATTTAAGTAACGTATGACGTAACAAAATAAGTATAACACACTTTTATGTCTTCGAAAATAGGCCCTGTTTATATGATATAATGTCATTATATCACTCAGGAAGTGATTCCAAGCCAAACGTCGATTTTCGATGCGACCCTTACACTAGCAATTTCGACAATGTCGAATTGTGAGAGTGCATTCTAAACTGGCTTTAGGAACTTAAAAATATAATTCCTTAAACGACTTTCTGATCAGGTAGCTCCTAGGTCTACTTTGTCGACTTGGTATGATTAGTAATTTCTGTCCCCTATAAAGTGGCTCATTGGGTGGAAATACATGCACAGTGGTTACCCCAGCAGTCAAATTTCTGTCAGATTACATACAGTTTAGTGCTCTATAGAGAAACGGGGAAACGCTACCATTATATGGCAAGAACGAGTAAAACAGTTTAACAAGAATTTAACTGAACAGACACATTCTGCTGAGAAGTCTTAGGCTAACAATTTTTTAATGATTTGTTGACACAGTGACTCAGAGCATGCGTTCGTCTTTCTTTCACATCTAAGTAGCGCCAGTTCCGCTTTCTTGTCAGAAACAAATTGACGGTTCAAAGGAAGGTCGAGGAACTCAAAGTTTTATGGGAGAGTCAATGAGAATTAAAATAATAATATGGTCAATGTGGAGTCACATCTTGTTCTCAACTTCTATAAACCATTACTGGTACACTGTCAGGTATAAAAATAATGATAATTTCTTGTTTCTCACTTTTTTAACTGGGAATTTATAGTGTTTTTAACAGAAAATCCGAGCCACACTAACGTATGCGTTTAGAATACGAAAAAAGACACCAATATTACGTCTTTCTAGGAGGTGGCTGGATTTTCTAAATATCTTGTTCCGGACACAACAATAACAAAGAGTTCACTTGTTTCTCTTCGCTTTCTCATGAAAAAGAACTCTGGTTCCAGCTGAAAAAAGAATTATCGCTCCATGAAACCAGTAGTAAGAATACAGTGATGGAGGCATACACAGTCGATAATGGCAACTTCACGTCAATCTCACCAACACTTGACGTGGACACTTTTCTCAGCGACGAGATACTTCAGCAGTTTAAGTTCGCCATGTATGTCGTTCTGGTGGAGATCATCAGCTTTTTCGGTGTCATTTTCAATATCATCAATATCGTCATTTTTGTCAAAATGGGTTTCAAAGACCCTGTCAACATCTCATTGCTGAGTTTGGCCATTGCCGACACTGGTGCCCTGCTACCTCTCCTGTGGATGGGTCTGTGCTACAATCCATTGTTAGCTAACCAGTTCCCAAACATCAACTTTCAGGGCATTCAGCATTTGACTGCTGGCATGCCTCATGTTTGCTTTAGTCGCATTACCAGCTGGTTGACGGCGCTCGTAACGTTTGAACGATATTTATGTGTGGCTTTCCCTCTAAAGGTCAAGAACTTAGTGACGCGGGGACGGACCGTGGTCGGCGTTATTAGTATCTTTATTTTCATGATAAGTGGAGAGATTCCTTTATACCTGGGCTCAACCGTAGGTCCACAGTACCTGCCAGAGACAAACAGAACAGTTTTTAGTCTTATCTACCTCCAGAACGGCCATGAGCTGGAGAGCGGAACCACGAACTTCAACGCAATTGTTCAAATCTTAGCTTTTGTCTTGGTCGTTATAAGTACGGGAGGTTTAGTGCAGCGGATCCAGAGCAAATCCAAGTGGCGACAATCAACTTCAACGGCTTTGAAAAATGAAAACACATCATTGAGGGACAAAAAAGTGGTGAAGATGATTATTTGTATTGCAACCATCTTCACCGTGACCTACTTCCCTGTCATTGTATGTACTATTTTCATGATCTGCTTTGAGGACTTCCGCATCCAGGGACGCCACGCCAGTATCTTCTTGGTCAGCTGGATGTTCTTCTTTTTCCTGGAAGCGATAAATTCTTCTGTGAACATGTTCGTTTACCTGAATATGAGTTCGAAATTTCGGACCATCTTTATTGATATATTTGGGCGAAGCAAGAAATTGTAGTTAGACAGCAAAGTACCGTTACAACCTTCTATAAACTGTAGCCTACATGTACAAATACACATACACCCTTGACATTGTCTAGCTCTCAGAAAGCGTGTTAAACACAATATTCTTACATTGATGTTTTTTTTTCTTTTTTCTGTTACCGGAAATAATAACAGCGACATCCTAGTTCAGAACATGCAGGAATTCGGATTGCGTACATCGAATCCCATCAGGACCGGAACTATATTTAAAAATTTTGAGCGCTCCGTGTGCGCTTTCTCCTTTCCAGAGGAAGTGGGCTATACCATGCAAAGTTTTTTTCACAAGCTATAAAACACAGCCTAATCTGCAGATGTACTTCTGACTATCTCAAGGCAAATAGTTTTACTAAGGATAAAGACATTACCGGTGAGCTTTCAGGGCTCACGACAGCAGCTCCCTCATGGTGCTGAGAATTCCGTGGGCTAGACGTATTGTAGTTCACGTACACTCAAGTTGTAAAATGGCACAGTGGTGTTGATCATTGTATCTAGAGGTGATT
>JAWQUT010001083.1:10888-24425 GCA_033807755.1 Ellobium chinense | reverse complement strand
CCCCTCACTTCCCCAATCATCAGTCAGATAAATAACATCTTAAAGTTCCTGAGACAGAGGAAGCAAAAGCCAGTTGGATCACGCCATTGTCTGCTCTGCTGGACATTGATGACTGTCATGAGACATTGACCTGACTGTGAGTAGTCTTGGGTAAGGGTCTGAAACATGCAGCGTGAGTTCATTAACTTGTATACGTGGACACGCCAAAGCTCATTTGAGTGTTAACATAGAGACATGGGCGGGGACAAACAACGGAAAGATGGATAGCCTACTCTGTCTTTTTCCCCTTTTTCCGAATTTAAAAAAAAAACCCAAAAACTTCACCTTTTTTTCGAATTCAAAATAAAAACGGACTCAGCAACATGTTTACCATGTTTATGAGATGATAATGATAATAATAATAATAATAGTAATAATAATTATATGCGGTTTATAAGTCTCGTATCCAGGCTAATGCCCGCTCATGTGACTTCGTACTACATGTATTATTACCCCGGCAGGCCTTCCTATTTCAGGACTTTCTTAACTTCCTGGGGAGCACACAGTGTCGCTGTCAATTATAGGCTCTATTCACTAACATTTTGGCAATATCTTTCATTGCCTACAACCTGGTACCCATTTTACAGACTGGTGGATTGATGACTATGTGAATGAAATGTTTTCCCAATGCACCTACTATATGACCGTGGTCGGGAATCGAACCCACGACCTTTAGATCTAGAGTCTAACGCCGCAACACCCGGCCACACTGCTCCACAGCGTGAAGCCGTGAAGTTCCCCCCTTTNCATAGTTAAAATGTTTATGTGTTTTTTGTGGGTTTTTTTTTTACATTTTTTCCCCTTGGCCAGCCTACTATAAATGGAAGCCTTCCCCATTTTCCGATTAAAATTTAAAAAAAAAACAACAACAAACTGAATCAGCGATGTAGTTAACATATTTGTGAGTTTCTCCTTTTTGCCCATTTGCCTTTTCTTTTGGCTTCCCGTTGATAGGAAGCCATCCTCCTTTTCAAAATAATAATGAAAATGGATCAGCAATGCAGTTAACATGTTTGTGCGATTAAACAATTCCTATCTTTCCGATTAAAAAAACATGTAGTTAATATGTTGGTGAGTTTCTTTATTTCACTTTTTTGTTGTTGTTGTTTGGGGGGGGGGGGCACCCTGTTAAAGGAAGACAGATGAAACCCCTTGCAGATGAGGAAAGCAGTTCTGTTTAATTTCTAGAATGCCCACGCCTTGTTCCAAATTTTTTTACTAACGAAGAAAGATAATCAACGCAACTACGAAATAATAACAATATTGTAAAATGAAGTAATCAGGATTGCGTTTGTAGGGCTTCTTCGACGTCATTTTGAGTGTGAATTGTCGTCATTTTGAATACGAATTGACTTCATTTTGGGTATCAATTGACGTCATTTTGAGTATGTCTTTATTCTGAATACGAATGGGCTTCATTTTTGGGTATCAAATAACGTCATTCTGAGTCTTTATTTTGAATACGACTTTACTTCATTTTGGGTATCAATTGACGTCACGTTGAGCATCAGTTGGCGTCACTTTGAGTATCAATTGATGTCAATTTGAGTTTGAAGGCGCAGTAATCCAGACACAGAACTCCTCTCATTGGCCGTATAGCCCATAACTCAAAATGACTTCAGGTCATACTCGAAGTAGACCTAACAACGTAGCCCTGACAGTTAAAGGAATAAACGAAGACTAACTTGGGATGTGTTGGATGCTAGCTTTTTTTATATGCTAGTTACGCGCCGACAGGGGTTGTTTTGTTTTGTTTTGTTTTGATGACCTTGATCACGATTTGTTTTGGTCAGCACTATACGACCTCGCGGTTGTTTACGCCACAGTTACGAAAAAATGGGTGGACAGTCCATCGGAGTGACGCATGCTCTGTTAATGTGGATTGTTGAGATGAGCATTTGCCTGCCAGACGTTCTCACGAAATGCTTAGCTATATTAAAAATCGGCGCTATATATAGAGAATGAACCTCCTCTAAGTCCAACTTTTATTACCATACAGAGGTCCTAGTAATTTACCTTAAAGTCCTCTCTATGTCACCGTGTAATTTACCTTTAGCTCTAATACACTGTAAATACAGTATTCTATTACTATCCAGGGAAAGGTCGATAATGCCATAATGACTCCCCTAAACCTAATTTAATTAACCTTCAAGACTATTTATAAGTCATTTCATATTTTACCTTCAGTTTCTAATATTTGTTCTTATACTATCCATATGGATATGGACTTGACGAACAGCGGTCGATAACGGAGCACTATACTCGTATCAAATCAGACCATGACATTTTCTCATCCCACTCACGTCGAACAGAATTTAATGGAACCGTCTGAGTGGGTATTAAGAAACAGATCAATCATCCGTCTTTGACTGTTAGGGAGCATGAGGATAGTAGGCCACTTCTAAATTCCCCGAGTGCTGCGACATCTGGTACTCAGAAAGAATATCTCAACAGACAGATTGACAGATCTACTTTGGCCCCTACGATGAGTGAGACCTCCACTGACCTCAGAAAGTAAATTGGCTCCTAACAGTCTAAACCCGGCTAGAAAGGTATGAACACAATTAAGGTGATAGACTACCCTTCTATTTTAGACTCTATAGAGTGTTACTATGCTCCGTGGTGCCCTTTTCTAATTCCGTACCATTACACGCAAATCTGTGCACCAAAGTGCACAACAGAGTAAATAGTAAAGGCCTATTTATGTTTTCTTTTCTGTTTTGTGTGTTGATCTTAAGAAAACTCTTTAAAACATACATTTGTCACATCCCAGTCATATTTAATACGTGTCTAGAACACATTAACGCACATAGTTATTACTTAGAAAAGAAGTTTATTTTGTGTAAGTTTAATTCTGATTATACTACTCTCAGAGACAGCCCTAAGCAATGGTTCCACCTAAGTTATTCTTAAGCCACAATTATTGAAAACCCCTATTAAAGTATGTGTATTGCTGTGTCTTTGACACAAGAATGAAATCTAATGAGGAAGTAATAACTGCATTTTTTTTGCCAATCGTAATGACTTAGAAAAATAGTACAAGGTGGACACGGAGCACTTAGTAACAGAAGTAAGGAGTGAGCAGAGTGGTCGTTTATAGACGTCTACCTGATTCCAAACTGACGGCAAGGCGATGGGTGCCGACGCAGAGGTCGCGGGTTCGATTCCCACCACATCATTTTCTTTCCTTTTTCCATTTTCTCTCTGCATTTGTCTTCTTGAGCACTTCCCCCTTTATCCTACCTTGTGTGAGCATCTGTTTGCGTCTGCTCACTCCTTACTTCTAACTTAGAAAAGGCCTTGGGCATCTCAGTAACGCACAATAATCTAGAGTGGAAAGATAGTCTATCCTGTCAATGGACTGGTACTTTTATGAAAATGATATATAAATCAGTTTGCAAAGAGTGAATTACGAAATCACACTACAGGTAAGAAGATGCCATAAGGACCTGGCAAAAAGAAAATATAATTCTATATCATTATCGTCCCTATAAATTCACAAACTGGCTTTGGGGAGAGGGGAGTAGGGGCTTTTATTTTATAACGATCTGAATGGTTGGAAATTGACTGTAGTTTTAGATTATTGTAGATTTTACCACATATTTATACAATTTTTAGTTGTTGCTAAAGCGGTAAAGTCACTAGACTTCGTTTAATAAATGTAGGTCAACTCTTTCCTGTCCAGACAGCTCAAAATCTACCAGATCTTGGTGTATGTTTCTGTGTGTCAAATTTTTGATAAAGAATGAATAACTCCCGTGTAAAATATCTTGACTATATATACACTAATAACACAAGGCTGGGTGAACATTCTAATATAATTCACAGAGAAAATAACATTGCGATCTCCATACCCACAGCGCTGTGTCGACTGTCTTCCTAAACATAATATGAGTTATTTCCCTTCGCCCGTGTTAAAAGGTCTTTGGCACCTATTGTTTATTCTTCTTTTGGCCCTATTAACATTTTGTGTTATGCTACATAAATACCACTGTGATTTCGGGAAATTTCTTCCATGGAGGTTAAAGTACTTCTTTTGCCCAATCTTTTAACATGAGAAAAAGGAGGGTCAAAGCTCAACATTTTTCACAAATGTCTTTCGAAAAAGGTCACCTCGAATTCTGATTTAGTTCCCGATTTTTCATTTGGCTGGTTTTGACCGCGTGCGAATACATAGGCCTATACACTTTATTTTTTTTTTTTATCTAGAAGGCTCAAATTGTACCTGAAACTTCAAAATTGGATGCTTTATTTAGATCACAGGTCATTTTACACATTTCTACACCCTAACACTGGCTGGCAGGGCCCCAAAAAAGGGGGATTTTATAGATTAGCGGATTAATTGGGTTGTACACTATGAGTGATTTGCCCTTCTAATAGGTGTCACAAACCTTAACCCCTCCCCACATTTAATTATTTCCTACATATGTTTTGAGTAGTCAATAGTGATGCATTCTGTACTGTTGAAGTGTCTCTTTCTTGCTTCTTTCANTTGTTTTGTTTTGTTTTGTTTTGATGACCTTGATCACGATTTGTTTTGGTCAGCACTATACGACCTCGCGGTTGTTTACGCCACAGTTACTAAACATGGGTGGACAGTCCATCGAGGGGATTGTTGAGAAGAGCATTTGCCTGCCAGACGTTCTAACGAAATGCTTAGCTATATTAAAAGTCGGCGCTAAATACAGAGGATGAACCTCCTCTAAGTCCAACTTTTATTACCATCCAGAGGTCCTAGTAATTTACCTTAAAGTCCTCTCAATGTCACCGTGTAATTTACCTTTAGCTCTAATACACTGTAAATACAGTATTCTATTACTATCCAGGGAAAGGTCGATAATGCCATAATGACTCCCCTAAACCTAATTTAATTAACCTTCAAGACTATTTATAAGTCATTTCATATTTTACCTTCAGTTTCTAATATTTGTTCTTATACTGTCCATATGGATATGGACTTGACGAACAGCGGTCGATAACGGAGCACTATACTCGTATCAAATCAGACCATGACATTTTCTCATCCCACTCACGTCGAACAGAATTTAATGGAACCGTCTGAGTGGGTATTAAGAAACAGATCAATCATCCGTCTTTGACTGTTAGGGAGCATGAGGATAGTAGGCCACTTCTAAATTCCCCGAGTGCTGCGACGTCTGGTGCTCAGAAAGAATATCTCAACAGACAGATTGACAGATCTACTTTGGCCTCTACGATGAGTGAGACCTCCAGTGACCTCAGAAAGTAAATTGGCTCCTAACAGTCTAAACCCGGCTAGAAAGGTATGAACACGATTAAGGTGATAGACTACCCTTCTATGCTAGACTCTATAGAGTGTTACTATGCTACGTGGTGCCCTTTTCTAATTCAGTACTATTACATGCAAATTTGTGCACCAAAGTGCACAACAGAGTAATAGTAAAGGCCTATTTATGTTTTCTTTTCTGTTTTGTGTGTTGATCTTCAGAAACTTCTTTAAAACATACATTTGTCACATCCCAGTCATATTTAATACGTGTCTAGATCACATTAACGCACATAGTTATTACTTAGAAAAGAAGTTTATTTTGTGTAAGTTTAATTCTGATTATACTACTCTCAGAGACAGCTCTAAGCAATGGTTCCACCTAAGTTATTCTTAAGCCACAATAAATTATTGAAAACCCCTATTAAAGTATGTGCATTGCTGTGTCTTTGACACAAGAATGAAATCTAATGAGGAAGTAATAACTGCATTTTTTTTGCCAATCGTAATGACTTAGAAAAATAGTACAAGGTGGACACGGAGCACTTAGTAACAGAAGTAAGGAGTGAGCAGAGTGGTCGTGTATAGACGTCTACCTGATTCCAAACTGACGGCAAGGCGATGGGTGCCGACGCAGAGGTCGCGGGTTCGATTCCCACCACATCATTTTCTTTCCTTTTTCCATTTTCTCTCTGCATGTCTTCTTGAGCACTTCCCCCTTTATCCTACGTTGTGTGAGCATCTGTTTGCGTCTGCTCACCCCTTACTTCTGACTTAGAAAAGGCCTTGCGCATCTCAGTAACGCACAATAATCTAGAGTGGAAGGATAGTCTATCCTGTCAATGGAAAATGATATATAAACCAACAAGACTAACAGTAACACCCCATTTTACAAATGGGCAGGCAGGCAACGCACCAGTGGCGAAAGAATACCTAGCACACCGAAAGGCATCATAGACGAATGCATTAGACTCTGTGAAAAAGTTCGACGATTGGCATGTTTTTACGTTACGTAGTTCTCAAGAAATCTGTGACACAAATTTGGCTGAAGCCTTTTATTAATATAGATATCATTATCGTCCCTATAAATTCACAAACTGGCTTTGGGGAGAGGGGAGTAGGGGCTTTGGCTTTTATTTTATAACGAACTGAATGGTTGGAAATTGACTGTAGTTTTAGATTATTGTAGATTTTACCACATATTTATACAATTTTTAGTTATTGCTAAAGCTGTAAAGTCACTCGACTTCGTTTAATAAATGTAGGTCAGCTCATTCCTGTCCAGACAGCTCAAAATCTAGCAGATCTTGGTGTATGTTTCTGTGTGTCAAATTTTTGATAAAGAATGAATAACTCCCGTGTGAAATATCTTGACTATATATACACTAATAACACAAGGCTGGGTGAACATTCTAATATAATTCACATAGAAAAATACATTGCGAACTCCATACCCACAGCGCTTAGTCGACTGTCTTCCTAAAAATAATATGAGTTATTTCCCTTCGCCCGTGTTTTAAAAGGTCTTTGTCACCTATTGTTTATTCTTCTTTTGGCCCTGTTAACATTTTGTGTTATTCTACATAAATACCACTGTGATTTGGGGAAATTTCTTCCATGGAGGTTAAAGTACTTCTTTTGCCCGATCTTTTAACATGAGAAAAAGGAGGGTCAAAGCTCAAAATTTTATTTTTCACAAATGTCTTTCGAAAAAGGTCACCTCGAATTCTGGTTTAGTCCCCGATTTTTCATTTGGCTGGTTTTGACCGCGTGGGAATACAAAGGCCTACACACTTTTTTTTTTTTAATCTAGAAGGCTCAAATTGTATCTGAAACTTTAAAATTGGATGCTTTATTTAAATCACAGGTCATTTTACATATTTTTACACCCTGACACTGGCTGGCAGGGCCCCCCCGAAAAGGGGGATTTTATATATTAGCGGAGTAATTGGGTTGTACACAAAGAGTGATTTGTCCCTCTAATATGTGCCAAAAACCTACAACAGCCTCGCTATCCTGCGCATAGAAGTGGAAATCTTCGGCAATTTTTTTTTCCCCCTGTAACGTGAAGTGGTAAATAAAGTGGTCTAGATTTACAGTAAGTGCCACTGTGTTTTTATATGAGATTCTCACACAAGTTGATTCCCACTGTAACAATGTTACAAAATACTATGGGCATATTGCTACCACTGGACAGTACATCAGCAGATAAATAGACAGACAAATAATTAGACAAATGGACAGACAGTCAGAAAAAAATGGACAGACAGTCATACAAACGAATAGATGTATCGACATGCTAACAAGAGGCATGTTTTTGAAGATTACATAAGTGACAGGCGTAGATGCAGAAAAATTCGTGTTAATTATAATGTGATGGGATCCTCACTTTGAAGTTATTGTATAGCTCAACACATTTTATTTGTTGTTTTTGACTGGACATAAGTTAATGTATTGTTTCAGCATTTTTTATTGTAAACTGTAGACAGGGTGTTCTATGAAAAAAAGTAAGGGTTTGACATATTTTACAATGTTTTGCATTGTTTGGAGACATTGTGAATTAAGCAGATTATTATTAGTATTATTATTTCTTTTATTTAAATAATGAATTGTGTCTTCGCATAATTCTCAATCCATCGTTTTCTTTGTATACTTCATGTTTTACCTATAAACAAAACATCAAGATCCATCAGATATGTCATTTTTACATCACGCTTATATTAATCAAATCTGAAACTTTGCTACAGATGTATTGATTTATACTACAGTAGAACCTGGAATCTTGAACCTAACAATCTGGAATTGCCCAAGATCTTATTGCAAAACTCCAGTATCATGCCTTTATTTCTATGTTAACGTTTATCTTATGATCTCAAATACCTCCTGATCTTGAAGATGGAAATGAGATCCCCAGAATTCGAGATCGTGAATTCTTACTTTGAATTTGCGTTGGCTTAAAAGCCTATCTAGTAACTGTTTCAGTTGACAGGAGCCAAAGAAACAAATGCTTCAAAGAGAGGGAACAGCTTGGAGTTGGGAAGGGTGGAGGGGAGGGTTACTGACCCAGGAGATTGTTCTGTGTGAACAACTGGGAAGTGTGTTAGGGTCACAGGTAAACACTAAGTTCACGCGTGAACGTTAGGGACCGATTCAGACAGTAAGTGTTGAAGAATTAAATTGCTGCGAAGTTGGCATAGCATCTCTATGGTGTAGTGGTAGCACGTTCAGACTTGCAAGCTGGGTCTGGTTTCCGGTAGGGATATAACATTTTCGAGTGTAGTTTTTTTTCGACCTTTTTTTTTTTTCTTAACCCTATAAGTCTCAAGCGTAGTAATGTTACTACAGTGAAACGGCCGGTTCTTTTAGATGTTCTGAATAAATCTTTTCAATATAACTTTGATACTGTCTGTATAGACTATTCATTGTTATGTAGTAATATGTGCCATTGTACTTTAATTCTTCCAGGAGTCATGTCTACATAATAACTTGTTATGGGACCAAGCTTATGTGCCACATGTGGGTCTTTGAGGGTTAAAATTGATCTTTCACCGTAACTTGGTAAAATCCTAAATGACACACTTTCTATAATAATGTGTTGCAACTTCAAAATAATTATCAGACTGGGCTAACATTCCTCCCTCTTAATGATAATGAATATTGTTCTTATATACCTTCCAATCCGGTTACATCTGGATGCACCAGACGAGACTGTTATGGTACTGGACCCAACTTACTCACCGTTCCAACCTGCCCCCCCCTCCTCCCCCGCCCCGTTTCCAAATTTACCTCCCCATCCGCCCACGCCGCTGTCCCATGAGGAGAATCTTTATGTCCTTTTCATAAACACAACCTCAAGTGGACAATTGTGAGTACATTCTAGACTTCATTACTCACTCACAAGATAAGGCATTTCCCTCATCACTGCCCATTCTTCTAAAAAGTAATTTTCCGCCAGGGCAGGATCAGCAAACATCCGTGTTCCAGTTTTCTTGGTAGACAATGCGTAGACAAATGGTGCCAGCTTGCCATGTAATGTTACTGGTGCAGTCAACTTTGCTTTATCACAGCTTCTGCCTAACCACAACACTCTTACATATCAGGATACCGTATGTTCTTTGCAACAATCACCGGATAATCGCAACTATTTTCATTCACATGCTTTTTCCATGCTCCCAAAGAGTTGTGTTTAACCGGGGTTGACTGTATGTTGGCTGGAGCATTATCATTTTCATGGTGTAGAATTAGTAGGAAAAGACAAAAGAAGATTGAAATAGAAGGTCAGAGTAAATAATGGGCATAGAAAATCTGTAGAAAATGAGGAAATAGCAGGAGAGAAAGAGAGAGAGAGAAAAAGATAGATAGATAGATAGATAGATAGATAGATAGAGAGAGAAAGGCGAAAGAAAGCAAGACAGCGAGAGAAAAAGGATTTAGAGAAGAAGAAGATATAGCAGAATGAAAAGATGAGCATAGAAAAAAAAAGAAGATGGAGGAGAAGAGAGAATACAATAATGATAAAGCAGAAAGACAGAGAAGAGGACATATAAGAAAATGATAAAGAAAAACAAGAAGATCGTCATCATAATATGAGGAAAAAAAAGACAGAGAAAAAGGAGAAGACGCTAGAGAAAACGAAAAGTGTAAATGGAAAAGAAACGGTCAGATCATTGCGTAGCAATCTGGTCGTCATTGCTAAAGGCCAAAACTTTTCAGTAAAAACGACAGTTATTATTATAAACTGACCCGAATATTTTTAATTCACAAAACTTTCACATGATATTTTTTTTTGTCAGTGAATGTTTGATGTTGTTGAGCAAGATTATAATAATGCTAGTTTATCATGCCAGTCCCACCTTTTATTAGTTTCATTTTAATCTCCTCTAGTCCTCCCTATACGCACTGTGCAAAATTGTTCACTGATTATTGTTCAGGGTTGCAACATCACTGCACTCCGGGCAACCGCATAGGTGCTCCGTTCCCCAATCCAGGATCCAGCGAAGAGTCCATCTACTGATAGTTCCCACAGTTATTTGATTGCGGGCCTTTCGCTCCCTTTCAGACAGTTACTGTGCAAAATAATTTTTTTTTCTTTACTGTGCAAAATAAAGAAGTATAATATTTGTTAAACTGCCTGTCTTTTGTTTTTATACCGCTGTATTTTCACCTATTATAAAGGAAACTACGCGCACGCGAAGGGTAGTGAACAATACCTAGACAGCCTTGGGCGGTATCGTCTCCAACAATCTTGTCATACGTATCATACCAACCAACAACAACGGCAACAAAAATCCAGCCATATTTCTATAGCAGGGCAGTAACTAATGCATTGGAAATTTCGGGATTCGTTAATGCAAATACTCTTTAAAAAAAAAAAAAGTCAGCTCGAATTCTGAGCAGTGTGGCCTAATGGTTACGGCTTTGGACTCAAGATCTAAAGTTCCTGGGCTCGATTCCCGGCCACGGTCATGTTGTAAATGCCTTGGGAAAGCATTTCATTCACATTTTCCTCAGTCCACCCGTCTGTAAAATGGGTACCTGGCTATAGACAGTGGAAGATATTGTCAGAATGCTAGTGATCAGCGCTATAAATGGCAGCGGCACTGTATGCTCCCCAGGGAGTCGAGAAAGTCCTAGAGTGATCAGGCCTGCTGGGGTAATAATAGTGTGAAGTCGCATGAGCTGGCATTAGCCTGGATATGAGACTTATAAACCGCATTATTATTATTATTATAATTGAAGTGATGTTGGTTCCATCATCATCAAGTCTTACGTGCGCCAGTTCGAGTTTTAACTTCAATTAAATTAAAAAAAAAAATGCAACTGTCATCAAAACATCTTATATGCGCCAATTCGAATTCTGACTTCAATTAAATCGAATTTAGCTCCACTATCATCAAATCTTACATGTCCCAATGTTTGTCTAAAAAACCACTTGTTTTTTTCAGCCACGAAGGATCATCGCTGCAGTGGTTAAAGAAGTTGATGGTTCTTGTTAGATATACATCACAAGAACGTGTTTATCTTTTTAAACATTGCTTTCAATAACAGTTTGAAAGAAATTACAAATCATCATAGGAATTATATTTCTAGTTTAAAATTTAACTTTAAAATGACATTTAAGACNAAAAAAAAAAAAAAAAAAAAGCGCCTTTCGTTTGCAGTAAACTTTGGAAAATATACTTAAACTTTAGGACTTCAAAGATAATCGAGAAGAATATAAAATCATCTACATCTATGCCGATATCCTCCAACAAAGTTTCCCTTAATGAATGCTGTGATGGTTCCAGGTCAGCTATAAATCCACCGAGGAGCCAGTGTCAACTGTAAATAAGCTCCATTATATCAATTTTTAAATTCTGTCTCACACATTTTCCGTCAGTCGGGAAAAGAAATACTCGTACTATCATCTGTTATGTAAACCGGTAAGTGCCTTTTTTTTTTTGTAACTTGTGTAAGAATAAGATGAATTTCTTCTTGTGGACCCCCAGAAATTCCGGGCCAATATTTACAGACACGCTTATATACAGTACGTAGGGCTCATGAGATTATCTATCGAAATTTAGAGAATCGAATCCAGAAATCAAACAGTTTCTCGGGACGTCAACAACCATCAAGATGTAAACTTATGAATGGAAATCGCAAGATGCTTTGTCCTAATTCTTATACGAATACACCTAACGCGATCTGTTTTATGATTCGGTGTAGATACAGCTCGGTAGCCAATGTAATTTAGACAGACTCTTTGTAAGATTCTCTTTGCGATAATACCCGGATGTTGTGTCTAGCCCAATCACAAAGCCCCTTAATCTTTACACCGTGATTGATTCCTCTCGTGATATCGGTGGTAGTCGTGTCGTTCTTCTCTTGCAAGACCGTAACCATCGTGTTCTGGCGATGTGAAAGCAATGCCTTGAAGTATAAGATGATATGAGATAAGCATGTAAAGTAGGACACCCTCAAAAACAGTTTTAAATAATAAACATAATTCTTAATACAGCAGTTCGTAACAGAATTGGCACAACTGTATTCCAATCCATCAACAACAGTAAGAAGAACAACAACAAAGCAGCGGCAATAACAAGAACAACAACAACGAGATCAACACCACTCATAACTAAAAGTAAAATGTAACCAAATAATAAATCAACATGTACTTTTCCCCTTACTCGTAAAACACAGCCACACCAAAAACAGACTAATATTTACAGATGACTATTTCTAACCTCTCTAATCAATTTCATTTCAGTAAACTTACTGGTTAAAATGTTTTTCAATCTTCGCAGAATATTCCACTAAACAGGTTCTAGGCTACATTTTAAAGAGAGATAACAAAAGTGCTTTGACTTAATGGCTGTCCTGATTAATAAAAAGACTGAGAGTGCTGTAGTACTTACACATAACGATTTAATAAATAAAACATTATAATAGACATTGTTTTTGTAGGCATCTTCTAACAAGGCTTCTAAGTCTGGTCTCACTCGTTAACAATAGAACCTCCAGTCCCAGAGGCAGGACCTAATGTTATGTTAGATGTATTATTATGGATTATTTGATAGACCTAAATTGAGCAGATCTGAAATGTATTACTTTACTTATCTTTATTAACTTTATTTGGTGGAAAAGCTTTTTGATTGATAACCGCATGATTATTTATTTTCTTACAAATTAACAATATCCGGTTGTCACATAAATCTGGACTGCCAGGAAATCAGTGTAAAGAAAAAGGAGAAAAAAAATCCGTGAAAATAACAAGTGCATTGCTATACATAGTCTAGGTACATTTGAAAATAAGAAGTGCGTTGCTATACAAAGGTACATTTTAAGTAAAATTTAAATGTTTTTATAATTCCTCTAGTATTACTGTACTAACAATGGCTAGACTGTGTACCTGAACAAATTATATGTAGTCCCGCAGTGGGTTGGGCAATGGGCTGGGCTAGTGGAAACTACCGTACAAGATAAATATTGTTTTAAAGGTATCCTTTAATGATTAAACAACGAATGGTTAAAAAAAACGCAGGACTGGGGGAAAAATACGAACATTGCAAAAACATGTTTCCATGTGTTTGTGGTTTGTGTCAGTCAAACAACTTATTTTCAGACACAAGTAGTTACTTCGTCGTACGCTATAAATATATTTCCTGTAACTTTCGTTTACAAATGATAAATAGATATTTCTTTTTTTTTAATTATCAGGGTGTAGCAGTCACTACGGAAAATAATACAGAACCTACTCAAGCTGGAATGGCCGAG
>JAWQUT010001082.1:60508-71642 GCA_033807755.1 Ellobium chinense | reverse complement strand
GCTAGTAGCAGTAGTAATAGTAGTAATAGTTTTTGTAGTAGTCGTTGTAGTAGTAGTAGTAGTTGTTGTAGTAGTAATAGTAGTTGTAGTAGTGGTAGCTGTAGTAATATTTATTGTAGTAGTAGTGGTAATAGGAGTAGTAGTATTAATAGTAGAAGAGGTAGCAGTAGTAATAACAGTAGTAGTAGTAGTTGTTGTTGTTGTAGTAGTAATAGTAGTAGTAGTAGTAGTAGTTGTAGTAGTAATAGTAGTAGTAGTAGTAGTAGTAATAGTAGCAGTAGCAGTAGTAGTAGTAATAGTAGTAGCATTACTAGTAGTAGTAGCAGTAGTAATAGTAGTTGTAGTAGTAGTAGTAGTAGTTGTAGTAATAGTAGTAATAGTAGTAGTAGTTGTTGTAGTAATAGTAGTTGTAGTAGTAGTAGTAATATTTGTAGTAGTAGCAGTAGTAATAGTAGTAGCATTAGTAGTAGTAGTAATAGTAGCTGTAGTAGTAGTAGTAGTAGTTGTAGTAATAGTAGTAGTAATAGTAATAGTAGTAGTAGTAGTAGTTGTAGTAGTGATAGTAGTTGTAGTAGTAGTAATATTTGTAGTAGTAGTAGTGGTAATCCTAGCAGTAGTAGCAGCAGCACAGCAGTAGTCGTAGTAGTAGTCGTGCATGTAGTCGAAACAGTAAAAAGAAAAATTGTAATAGTAGAAGTGGTAGAAACAGTAGTAGTAGAAGGAGCAGCAGTAGCAGTGATTATAGTAGTAGTAGTGGTAGCAGCAGCAGTACCTGCAGTTGCAGTAATAGTAGTAGTAGTAATAATAGTAGTAGTAGTAGTAATAGTAGTAGTAGTGATAGTAGTAATTATGTGATGTTATTACATGATGTTTGTAGATCGTGAATATCAGCAGTGGTGCATATAGGACGAAATTACTCAAATACTTTCCTAATGTGAAATTGCACAGATTACAGGAATTGAATCCTTTTTAACATTTCATCAATTCTTTCATTCTAAAATCATNCTACAGTTCAGATCCAGCTCAGTTCATCCACCATATCTATTACACTCGGATCAAGTTCACGTGAACTGAACTGAAGTTCACGAAGTTCGTTAATAATAATGACCTTACCTCTGCCCAGCCCTGCAGGATATTCATGTCAACTTTTTCAATGGTAGGTTTCTTCAGCGGCGGAGCCCACTGTGGCGAAATGATAACTAGATATTTTCCTCTATTTCCGCCACAGCGCCAACACAGACAGATGGGCAAAAGCTGGACCTGCCCCACACAATATCCGCCCGACGAAGGGGTCTGTCCACGTGGCCATTAACAGGTAATAGACAGACAGACAGACAGACAGACAGACAGACAAACACACACACACAGACAGACAGACAGACAGACAGACAGACAGACCGACCGACAGACAAACAGACAGATAAACAAGGCTAGGAAAACAAACAGGTTGGCAGCAGAATGTAGTAGTTAGAAGAAGTAGCAGTAGGTGTAACAGTGGTAGTAGAAATACAAATACATGAAAAAGTAGTAGTGGGGATAGCAGTAGTAATAACAGTAGTAGCAGTAGTTGTTGTGTTGTTGTTGTAGTAGTAGTAGTAGTAGCAGTAGGAGTAGTAGTAGTAGTAGTAGTAGAAGTGGTGGTGGTATTAGTGGTGGTAGTAGTAATAGTAGTAGTAGTAGTAGCAGTAATAGTAGGCTAGTAGCAGTAGTAATAGTAGTAATAGTTGTTGTAGTAGTCGTTGTAGTAGTAGTAGTAGTTGTTGTAGTAGTAATAGTAGTTGTAGTAGTGGTAGCTGTAGTAATATTTATTGTAGTAGTAGTGGTAATAGGAGTAGTAGTATTAATAGTAGAAGAGGTAGCAGTAGTAATAACAGTAGTAGTAGTAGTTGTTGTTGTTGTAGTAGTAATAGTAGTAATAGTAGCAGTAGCAGTAGTAGTAATAGTAGTAATAGTAGTAGCATTAGTAGTAGTAGTAGCAGTAGTAATAGTAGATGTAGTAGTAGTAGTAGTAGTAGTTGTAGTAATAGTAGTAATAGTAGTAGTAGTAGTTGTAGTAGTAGTAGTAATATTTGTAGTAGCAGCAGTAGTAATAGTAGTAGCATTAGTAGTAGTAGTAATAGTAGCTGTAGTAGTAGTAGTAGTAGTTGTAGTAATAGTAGTAGTAATAGTAATAGTAGTAGTAGTAGTTGTAGTAATAGTAGTTGTAGTAGTAGTAGTGGTAATCCTGGCAGTAGTAGCAGCAGCACAGCAGTAGTCGTAGTAGTAGTCGTGCATGTAGTCGAAACAGTAAAAAAAAATAGTAATAGTAGAAGTGGTAGAAACAGTAGTAGTAGAAGGAGCAGCAGTAGCACCTGCAGTTGTAGTAATAGTAGTAGCAGTAATAATAGTAGTAGTAATAGTAGTAGTAGTAATAGTAGTAGCAGTAATAATAGTAGTAGTAATAATAATAGTAGTAGTAGTAGTAGTAGTAATAGTAGTAGTAGTGATAGTAGTAATTATGTGATGTTATTACATGATGTTTGTAGATCGTGAATATCAGCAGTGGTGCATATAGGACGAAATTACTCAAATACTTTCCCAACGTGAAATTGCACAGATTACAGGAATTGAATCCTTTTTAACATTTCATCAATTCTTTCATTCTAAAATCATCGAGATTTTATAGATTGTAGTCTCCATCACTTCTCCCATTCTAATATTACATAGATTTCGTGAACTCTAGTTTTTCACAGAGACTTCGTGATATAATTATATTCTTCATACCTTCTCCCATTCTAATTTCAAAGAGATTTTTTGTACAATATTATCCAACCTTTCTCTCATTCTAATTTTACAGAAATTTCATGAACTAGGTCTATACGTTATTCAACCTTTCTCTCATATTCTAATTTCGTAATTTTTATCTAATCTCGTGTACTCTTTAACCCTTTTCTCATTCTAATTTCGCAGAGATTTCGTTGACTACATTCTTCACAACCAAACTGCCAAAGACTTTCTCGAGTGGGTGAAAAAGACAAACATCCCTGACGAGACATACTTTGCTAGTCTCAACCATAACCCTCACCTGGGCATCAGAGGNCGAAGACGCCAAATATGGCAGCTTTGGTTTGGTCCATGCAGTTTAACAAAATGGGAAGCCACACGTCTTCTTTGTAATCTGTGGGCAGTCGTCAGCAAAGGGTATGCCTTTGCTTGGTGCGCGCCAGTCACAGTGGCTACGGGTGCACACCGAATAGAGATGTGTTAAAAATGTGTCACATTTTTGTACAACACAGGAAGAAGAAGCTCAGCAACCTGGCGGTAACGATTTACGGTTTCATATTTGTTAGTGAAACATCTTTTCATCGGCCTTGTGTCGGAGAAGGATGTGGCAAGAATAAACTGTGGTCTGTATGCTAATGAATAAGGCAAAAACATAAGTATAAACCTCTTGCAAGTCAGTGCATTGTGTCCTGTCGCTTCCGCATTAGCCTTGGCTTGCCTAACGACCGATACTTACTTTGCTAAGGAAGAGAGCAGGACCTAAGCAGACGTCGCCCTGAAAGTAACAGATGCGACAGGGGTTGTGAATGGCAGGCAAAAGGAAACAGGATAAACACCTATCTAGAACGGTGACCCTAAAGTTTCCACCCTTTCCTCGCTTTCCTAAATGTCCGCGCATTTCTTATTTTATATTTGAGAGGGTTTGATACGAACAGCATTGCTGTGGTTCATTTGTCTACTTCATAATTGCCCTGTGTGAGGAAAAAATAATGATCATAGAATTAGGATTTCACCATCCTTTTGAGGAAAAAAAAATATTATAGAATTAGGATTTCATCATCCTTTTGAGGAAAAAATAATCATTATAGAATTAGGATTTCACCATCCTTTTGAGGAAAAAATAATGATTATAGAATTAGGATTTCACCATCCTTTTGAGGAAAAATAATGATTATAGAATTTCCTTTTGAGGAAAAATAATGATTATAGAATTAGGATTTCACCATCCTTTTGAGGAAAAAAGAATGATTATAGAACTAGGATTTCACCATCCTTTTTCTTTTATAAGAATTAATCTATATTGAAGACATTATAAGGTGTGATTTATTGGCTTAAAATGTGTTTTTAAATTGTACCATTTCCTATACTGGCCAGAATATCCAAGAAACTGAAAGAAAGACGTACATATTTTTCTTCTTACAGAACGAAATACAAAGAAAATAAAGGATGGATCTGTTTCTGACTCACAGGCTGTTGGTGATGACTTTAAAATTTAGAGATGTACAGTAGGAGTGAAAAATGTCTGAAATATGAAAATATATCAAAACTTCATTCTGGCCAAATGAGATACTCATCTCGTGTTCGTGGGGTCGGCTTGTAAATCTGTACAAAAAAAAAAAAAGATACGCTCAAATTTGTTACACCAGAACGCTATGAAGAAGCCAAAGAATACGGTCAAAAATTCACAGAAAACGTATTATCATTTGTAGTTGTACCTTTTGGATGTTTGGCGAGTGACTAGAATACGCGTTAGAACTAAAAAAATTCATAGAAAGCAACAATAATATGCAATGATTACTCCCCATTGTGCGGTACTTGAGCGTCATAGGGTTGCGTTCAGCACCGGTGCTAATGGGAAACATACATGACACAGACGTCATTTTTGGATCACTGTGGTTAAAATTTTGAAATGAGAGAGTCGCATCGCTCTATAATTAGTCCAAAGATTTAATTTCTATCCGTTATTACTTCAGAGTTGAATTTGTTATCTGGGAATAATTAGTCACTCAAGCTGTCGTTCAAACGACGGGGCTACATACTAGTTAATTAAGAAAAAAAAACCGCCATGATTTTCAATGGTGATCGCTTGCAGCTACTCAAAATGATGCTTATGTCGCTAGCCCAGGAACTGAAATATCAGACTCTATAGACGATTGGGGTCATGGGATATCGAATATTTGTTTGCTGTAGAAATCGAGAGTAAAATCACTTCTCTACGTAAGAACATTCATTTTATTAACAAATGGCTATTAACTAAAGGCACCATACATGAATTATAAATTAAATAATTGTCTTTCAATCGCGATTTTCTCACATATTTTTTCCACTGCTTCTAGTGACCCCTTTCCACTTTTAACAAGAATATCTCAGACTAGAATAATACGAGGCCAAAAGAACTTTTCATTTACTAAAAATACACATGATAACTTTAATGGTATGCCAATAACTTACTGAAACCATAAATCACCTTTAAGGCGATCAAACTACTCTCCCCTTGAAAAGTATAGCGCACCGCTGTGGTGCGCACTGCCATTTTCCAGTTCAGTGCATTATACATGCAAAATTGCGTACCAGAGTGCTCACCAGGAGAGCACTATACTCTTCAAAGGGAGAGAAGTGGCTCGCGTTAAGCTTCACTTTGATTGGCTGAAAGACTTTTTTTTTTTAATCACATTAGTGTAGTTTTGATGACGCAATTCTTTAACAGTATGCTCTGACCATTTATTTATTCATTTCTACAGGAGATCTAGTGCGCCTGGGCCGCTCCAAGAAAATGTTTGCCAACAAATTTTTCTTCAACGAAGATCCTGTGGTCATCGAGTGTTTGGAGGAAAGACTTTTCAACAACACCAGGGACGACTACCTAGGCACGAAGACATTCAACACAACCTACTATGCCAATCAGCCATTTGTACTTAATCAAGTGCTTTGATGCTTAATGACTCTTTAGTGATCTTGTGAGCTTTAGGTTGCAAGAGCCTAATTGGCTAAAAATGTGTCGACTATCCGAGTCGATAATAGCAGAGTAAAAAATCTGCCCTTTGGACAGATTGTGTAGAAATAATTGTAGAACATAAAACTACACCGCAAAAGTTGTGAGATACATCGGTGAATTTGTTAAAAAAAAGATTTTTGGCAGGCAGCTCTTTTCAAGGGTCTAAGCGGATTCAGTTTCTGCGAGCAGCTGGTATGCAAAAGAATGCCAAATTTTGGACCCCGTTTTCATGTAAACTGAAATTGCGAAAATTTCAAAGAACCCCTACTGAAAAGAGTATAGAATTTTACCACAGTGGTGGCTCCAGACTTACAGACTAGTCCTTGCCTCTTCGGAACATTCATGTAGTCTGAGGAGAATATTTTTTTCAAATGCCCCAAAGAGGCATTTCCAATTAGGCTCCTGCAACCTTTAATTATTCTTAAATCCTGGCAGGGACAAGGTATTTATTTGCTTCACAGCCTAAGGAGCCACATTATTTTTTTCATACATTTTAAACTGTGTATATATTTTCCAATTCGCCTGACAGTTTCTAACAAACCACCACAGGAATGTTGGGATTGTCTCCCTGCGTGCGCCATCATTACTCATGTTGCATGACGTCAGAAAGCCAGACAGGCTACTAGACGTTTGATCCCGACGGTTTGCGCATGCGTCTGCACAATGAAAATTACAAATGCACACCACGGGTAACAGCCGAATTACTTCTTTTTATCAATGAAATACAAAACTGCTCAGTACATGTAGGTAACAACGAGGATGTTTCTTAATGAATACGCCATTTCAAAGTGTTGTCAAATATAATTATAACACTAATGTTGTCCCATGTTTTTGACGGATGTAATATATTGAAACTAATTTTTCACTATATTCATGCTATATCAATTGAATTGATATTTTCTATCATATACAAAAATTTCATTTTTTTCTATTAGAAAATAGTTTACTAGAAAACTATTACAATATCAATTGAAAAGAACAACCAACGCTATAAAAGAGAATGGCTTCATAGATAGGGCTAACGTAGGGTGAATGGTGTCGCCGTGGAAGTGCTAATCTGCTTAGTGACTCTGTGAGCCTGGGTGACTCCTTAGTGACTCCTTGACCTTAGTGACTCTTGAGACCGGGCGACACCTGTTGATCCTTTAAGTCTTTTTAGTGGCAATGTGATGTTTAGCAACTCTGTGATTCTGAATGACGTTGTGATGCTCAGTGATTCCTTCATGAGTGCGTGATCTTTAATGACCCTGCGATAGTTAGTGACTCCATAAGTCTGAATGAATATTTTGTGATTCTTGGTGACTCCCTTAGTGTGTGATCTTTGATGACTCTTAATCCCGAGTGACGCTGCGATCCTTAGTGATTTCTAAGTGATCTTGTGTTACTCATTGACTCGGTCGATGAATGCTAACTAAAGTCCAGGGAATGAATGAATGACAAAAGTTATCAGACAGATTATACAAATCGATGTTATTTAATATTTCTCTAATCGTGTTTAGAAGCCACAAAATCCTAGCATTAGGTGTGAAATAGGATTATACTGCCAAAGTTCATAACATTCCGTTCACCGCAACACAAGCTGTCACTCCTGTTCTATATTTGTAGCTGTTTTGAATCAATATCATCTCACTTTGTAAGATTAATGAGTGTATCTTAAGAGCTAGATGTTGGGGGCCGGGGGTTGGGGACTGGGGGCTGGAGCAGGGAATAAGTTACCCCAAGAAAAGTCGGTGCCTCACGAGTACCTCCCCCCTCCCCCCTTACGCCTTACCTTACCTAGGACACATGAAAGGGCTGAGTGTTTGCTAAGATATTGTGTGTGTAATCTTATCAGGTCATATTTCATAAATTATATTGCTTGCAAGTTTTGGGCATAATGATGTTTAAAATTTTATACTGATTCTGATTAGAGCACCGAAATTCATGTTCGATCTCAAAATTTTAAGGACGTAGCAATTCTATGTGGAATTCACCTTTCCGAACTGTTAAAACAAACAAGATTTTCACGTGACTAAACTACGCCAGCAGATCTCCCCATTTTATGCACGTCGCTGCTGTTTTCCAATCACTGACAAAAATATCCAGATTTATACGTTTTTGACTATCATCCGCTGGCTATAGCAAACACGAATTTGTTTGTTCTGGCCGATACGGAAAGGCAAATTCAATCTAGATTATCTAAAAAGTTTACTGAGTTTATTTCCAGTGAACGCCACGCCTATGCTACATGCCATGCTGACATGCAAATTCGACCTTTGTAATCTCAAAGACAAATGTTTACTTAATTACACGTTCACTGCTGGCAGAAAACATTTATTTAGAGGATAGGAGCATCAGACTTGTGTGCTTTGTATCCTGTTATCGAATTGTGATGTAGATACAATCAACTTCGCTTAAACGCAACCTATTGGAAGTGAATGGAATTGAAATTACCCAGTAAAGGGCATAAGAAAAAACACTCAGAGCATGACAAACTCGACATTAAGCCAAATGACTCAAATATTCGAGTCCGTGGAATGTTGATGTTCTTGAAGAGAAACAGCAGCACAAATCTATTGTTTTAAGGAAAATAGACCGTATGTGCAAAAATCTGATTTTATAGGGGACGCAAAATATTTCTCGTTGCACCTCTCTTTACCAGTTCATTATTGAGACGTTTGATTGGTTATTCAGGAAAGTATAAAAACTGAAAAAAAATAACCCAGGGCTATCTTCGCTCGGTCCTCGCGAGTGCGCGAAAGAACGGTCCCTCAGAAATTTTAGACAACGGAAGTATCAGTCTCTAAGCAAGCCAAGATGTGGAAGTGCCAGGCAAGAGTGCATTGACTTGCGAATGGTGCTTGCTATACTTGCAACTTTATCTCATTAATAGCATACAAACCATCCTTGATTCTTTCCACATTCTTCTCAGACACAAGGTCGGTGACAAAAAGATCCAAAAAGATACCGCGTGTGGCTAACATACAGCAACCCCAACCCCACCCCTTTCTTCCCCCNCTTCCCCCCCCCCCCTTAAAAATATTTTAAAAACTTACCTCTAAAGTTGAGATAGGGAGTGTCATGTTCTACACAGATGTACCAAAGTATAGTAGACTTTACTTGGGATATGCGGTCTTTTTCCATGAAACGACAGAAATACAGAGTTTTGTAACGGGTCGGCAAGTAAGCTGGAGAAAGAGAGGTTCGACTATAAATACAGCATTATGTAACTGGGAAAGTGGTCTGATTAGCCGAAGTTGCGGCTAAGCGGACTCACAGCATGCGAGGTCGTGTGTAGGCTACATATTGAGTCATAGGGAGTGAACAGACAGGATCATGTCAGTTTAGAACTTGCGAATTAACGATGGGATACAATACTTCTGCTTGTTGAACGCTAATAAGGATAGAGAGAGGAAGGGCAGAATGTGAACTGCTTGTTAAAAGTATTGTTATTTTGCGCACTTACAACAGATAGTTGTCTGAGCTCAGTAAACGTATTGTTATTGTTATTGTTATTGTTATTGATGCATTCAGTATCGATGCACTAATGGAATTCTTGCGATGGTAAGAGTCTCAGGTATAAGGTGTTAAAACTGGTACTCGAAAGACAAATCTATAATCTTTACTATAAATCTACAACAAAACGCCTTTGTTGCTTATGGATTTAAAAATTACTGAACGCATCCATCTGAAATCTGGTAAAAAAGAATTGTAGGATATTGGTCATTGTTCCTACATAAATATAGAAAAGCTGATGGGCTTCGCGAATTATTCTGTATAATACTTGAATAGTCAATTCCCGAGGGTGTTACATGTTTGATCCGTACCGTAATGTGCAGCTTGACGCCCGGTTGCCAGGTTGGACTTTTCCGCCATTCCCTGAACAACAAGAAAAGAAAATCTTGCTGATGTAACTGGTTGCAGGTCAGTGGCCTGTTTATTGTGTATCCGTTAGTTACAACACGGTAGGGCTGGGTCGGTAGTACATGTTTAGATATCGATTCAATTTCGAGTACTTTTTTAGATATAGTCGGGTAGATATATGAAAAAAAATACACCCGAACCCCCCAAAAAATTCTAACAAACAGTTTTTCAACGGTTTTAGGCCTAAATGGAAGTGGTGAATGATAAAAAAAAAAAAATCTACCAAATTATGACTTCCGGAACTTCTGATTATTGCCATTCAAAGATCACAATATGGGTTGCTAACTGAAGAAAATAATTGAAATCGTATTTTGTACTCCTGAAACATTAAGAATGTAATAAGCAATATGATATGGCAAAATATTATATACAGTATATAATATTGGCTGAGGGATCAAACTGTTTTACATCTATACGCTTCCATACTGCCCTTCTTATAGCAAAACCATTGTGATCAGACCTATCAAGAAATTTGGTCCCATAAGACCAACTTGGCAATCTCTGGTTTGGAAATTTTACAGGTTTATCTGGCCAGTAGGTGACATGCGTGCGCAGCGAGCCACAGTAATTTAAAAATCAAGCCCCGCAGTGCGGTGGGGGTTTCCCAAAGCTTTGTTTTCGACACAAACCAATTCCAAAAAATATACTTCAAAGTAGCATAGACTAACAAAACTTTAGAAAAAGGATCGCCTTTGCGATAAAATGAATTTGCATACAAAATATTTCAAGCAGTTCTGGGGAAAGATAGTTGTAGAATGGCTCTTCAAAATCGAGTGAGTTGGGTTTTGTATTTTTTTTTTTTTTTGTGCAGATAAAAGATCAATACCAATACCTAGCATAGAGGAAAGAAGAGAGCCGGATCACAGGATACAGCTTTTGTTGTACCATACTGCTCATTGTATACACCAAGAATTCAGGGTGTTGCTCTTTATGTAAATATTTTATTGTTAGTGTCATTCCATAAATGCTATACAGTGCCTTTACTACTACACCATACCGTTACTATATAATTCAACCGCTACCATGATATTCCTTTGTCATTGTGGAATTCCGTTGTAAATATGTCATACGGTTGTTGCAATGTCACTCTAATTAGAGAACTTGCACAGTAACGACAGAATCTTTGTTACAACCGTTTGTGCATCAATGCTAAATGTACCCTTAGTAGCCATAAGAAATGCAACGTTTATGTAATTCTTAAGATGTTAAGAAATCCCATCGTTAATGCGCAAACACTCAATTAAGGGGGGATGAAGCTAGTAATTTTTTGTCATTCTCTATTTGTTATCGTCACCAAAACATATTTTTGTATTGCAGTATTAGTAATACATTAGATTAAGAGCAATAAAAACTACAGTATTATTTTCATTCTGTGTGAAAAGGGCTAAAAAATGTAGGTTTGGAGGTGAAAATTGAATGTATTCTTACCATGGATAACGCGAAGGTGTAAGCCCATTTTCTCTCAAATATTTG
>JAWQUT010001082.1:38148-51758 GCA_033807755.1 Ellobium chinense | reverse complement strand
GGGGTTGAGGCGCTATAAAATCCTCTTTATTACTATTATTATTATTAAATAAACTATAAAATTCATCTTTATTTGCCTCATGGGAATTGCGTGTTACAATACCATAGAATCAATGTTGAATTTACATGCCTCAAAGGGACTGCGTGTTACAATACGATAGAATCAATGTTGAATTTACATACCTCATAGGGACTGCGTGTTACAATACCATAGAATCAATGTTGAATTTACTTGCCTCAAAGGGACTGCGTGTTACAATACGATAGAATCAATGTTGCAATGTTGAATTTACATACCTCATAGGGACTGCGTGTTACAATACCATAGAATCAATGTTGACTTTATATGCCTCATAGGGACTTCGTGTTACAATACCATAGAATCAATGTTGAATTTACATGCCTCACAGAGACTGCGTGTTACAATACCATAGAATCAATGTTGAATTTACATGCCTCCTAGGGACTGCGTGTTACAATACCATAGAATCAATGTTGAATTTACTTGCCTCAAAGGGACTGCGTGTTACAATACGATAGAATCAATGTTGAATTTACTTGCCTCAAGGGGACTGCGTGTTACAATACCATAGAATCAATGTTGAATTTACTTGCCTCAAAGGGACTGCGTGTTACAATACGATAGAATCAATGTTGAATTTACATGCCTCATAGGGACTTCGTGTTACAATACCACAGAATCAATGTTGAATTTACTTGCCTCACAGAGACTGCGTGTTACAATACCATAGAATCAATGTTGAATTTACATGCCTCATAGAGACTGCATGTTTCAATACCATAGAATCAATGTTGAATTTACATGCTTCATAGGGACTGCGTGTTACAATACCATAGAATCAATGTTGAATTTACTTGCCTCATAGGGACTGCGTGTTACAATACCATAGAATCAATGATGGATTTACATGCCTCATAGGGACTGCATGTTACAATACAATAGAATATGTGTCGGATTTAGACATAAGCTAAATAAACCTTCAGCTTAGGACCTCACGATCCGCAGAGGCCTTAAACAATTTCGGATTTTTTTTTTAAAATTAGAAATATACAATGCCCCACAATAACTATGTTTCCTCCTAGTGGGTGTTGGGACTGCTATTTAGAGCTATCTTTATATATAGGTAGTTCAAGTTGAGGAAAAACAAATAATTCAAATTAGTTGCAATAGACGCATTTCATTTTCGTGTGAGAAAAAAAGACTTGAGATAGACATAAGCATGTCCAGCTGTCAGTTAGAGACTACGGAAGTCGATATTGTGGAAAAGGAAAGCTTCAAATTGTGGTCATATTCGAAACAAAAAGTGGGTCATCATTTTGATTGGGTTTCGTGATCCCCAACTTTGCGTGACGTCGCAACCCAGTTATGAGTGTTATGAGTATATTCGACGGTACTGCGTCGGGTCCTCCTTCATAGAAGTTTTGTTGGTTGCGGAAGTTGACCTTTACGGATCAGCCAGTCAGGACAAACAATCCTGTATCTACCATGGCCTAAGAATCGGGCTCAAAAGTGTGAATAACTCAGCAATACAGTTAGGGGAGGGTGGGGCGAGTTGGCGTGCTGGGCGTGTTGGGCGTGTTGGGCGTGTTGGGCGTGCTGGGCGTGTTGGGCGTGCTGGGCGTGTTGGGCGTGCTGAGCGTGCTGGGCGTGTTGGGCGTGTTGGGCGTGTGGGGCGTGCTGGGCGTGTTGGCGCAGTCCAGTTATCTCACATACCATTCTTTTTAGAAACTTCATAATTTACAGGATCATTGTTGGTACTGTTAGTGCAGAAAGAGTCAGTACATTTCTTGCGCCGCTGTGCTTCTAAGAAGGTGGTGAGATCTAATGTTGTTTTTTTCTTTTTTCGAAGTTTTAGAGAGCAGATATTGCTTAGTATCATGTTACCTAGAAACACTTCATAAAATATCCTGGAAGCATTTAGACAGCACCAGATGTGAAAAGTGCACCAACACCCCACCCTCCCCTAATGGTAAACAATCATTGTCATTGGAAGCAAAGCTGCCAAGGTGAAAGTCGGCTTGCGTAGTCTGGCCATGTGAAAAACTTTTTCGGGAAGGTCGTTTGAAAGTACTATATAATATAGAATCACCTTTGTTCTAGTAAATATCACTGCTACGCTTGAATGATAAGTCCTTGTAGATAAAATTCGAATTGGGTTGTTGTTGTTGTTTTTTTTCACGTGAGTAAACATGACTTAGTCTATATAGGGCACTTTTTTTTCTTCTTTTTTTTTTTGTTTTAAATGATGATTTTCTCAGAAATTTTGCCAATAAACATGGGGGATTCTACTATTCAAAGAGCTACATCTAGGATCAGAATAACTCCAACTCAAACTTTCAAGCTTTTTTTTTCCTACCTGGTGAAAACAACATAAAACAATTCAGTCTAAGACGAAGCCAAATAGCCAAATAGCACTGGTAGTGTACATTATCGTTTTTTAGTATCGAACTAAATTTGATACTTTTGATAGCTTTCCATTGTTCCAGTCTACCGCAAATCTGGAGGTGTTTTTCTCCTGAAAGTGTTTCTATTTTTTTTAATCTGGGAGTATGTTTTTGCTAGAGGGTGGTTTTTTTTTTTCACTTATACCGGCTCTGTTTGGGGCTCTGGGATCATACTTACGTCTGGTAAGCGTAGCCGGCTGCGCAGATCATGTAATAACCACTCTTGCAGGCGTCACCACAGATAGGGTACGTGTTGTCAGCTAGGCCGGCACAGCTGTCTGTGACACAGTCACTCTGAGTGCCTGGCAGGGAACAGTTTCAGATTCGATTTCACAGGTTGTAACGTTCTTGTAACGCTAGTTACGTACGAGTATTACACTCGTTATGTGACACTCGTTACAAAATATGGGCATAATTTCAGATTCAAATTTGTAACACTAGTTCTTTATGTGTTACTCGTTACAAAATATGGACATAATTTCAGATTCAAATTTGTAACACTAGTTCGTTATGTGTTACTCGTTACAAAATATGGACATAATTTCAGATTCAAATTTGTAACACTAGTTCATTATGTGTTACTCGTTACAAAGTATGGACATAATTTCAGATTCAAATTTGTAACACTAGTTACGTAACACTACTTACGTAACACTCGTTATGTAACACTTGTTATAAAAATGTGGACATAGTTTTAGATTCAAGTCCACAAGTTGCAAAGTTCTTGTAACACTCGTCACGTGACACTAGTTACGTAACACTCGTTGTGTGATACTCGTTACAAAATATGGACATGGTTTCAGATTAAAATTCACAAACTGTAACGTTCTTGTAACATTTGTTTCGTAACACTTGGTATGTGACACTCGTTACAAAATATGGACATATAGCTACCACTGGACAGTACACCAGCAGAAGACAACGGTCAGAAAACCTGATAATTTAACAGACAGTCAGAAAAATGGACACAGAAGTTTACAAAAATGGGCAGACAATCAGACAGATAGATAGTCAAGCAACAACCCAAATGGTGCAATTCTTAAGCCTACGTAGTCAAAAGAAGTAGTTCGATACCGTTGCAGGAAAATAAATGCTGATGACAATGGTTTAGTGCGCTCACTTTGGAATATATTTATTATTTGAACATTTTTTATTTAAACTGGACAGACGGTATTTTATGGAGACAGTACGGTGTGACGCTACATGACTGGGAACTGAGTATCGATAGTGCACACCAGCACTGTACACTTACTCTAACCTATTCGCCGATATCTAGTACTCAGGTCTTAGGTATAGCGTTTACCACAAAACACATTTACACTGACATAATATTGCTGACATTTAGTATCCGGGTACTGGGTATTCGATACTGTCCTCCATAACTGAACACTTACCCGATAAATTATCGATACCTACTATTTAGTACATGGTATCGATACTGTCCACATACATGACTAAACACTTACGCTGACATGTTGCCGATGTCTCCTATTCAGGTACTGGGTATCGATACTGTTCACCACGACTGAACACATACCCTGATAAATTGCCGATATCTAGTATTCATTTACAGGATATCGATACTGTCCACATGCACGACTAAATACTCTAACATGTTGCCGATATCTAGTACTCGGGTACAGGTATTGATACTGTCCACCACGACTGAACACTTATCTTAACTTTTTGCCGATATCTAGTATTCTGGTATAATGTATCGATACCACCCACCACGACTGAACACTTACTCTGACATAATTATTGCCGATATCTAGTATTTTGGTGCATGGTATCGACACTTTTCACCACGACTACACCCACACTTACCCTGGCATGTCGCTGAGACGACGTCTGCCTTAATGGCGTCCAGCACCCCGAAGTCGTTCACGGTGAAGATTCGACTGGGCGAGGAAGCCAGAGCATCCAATTCGGACTGCCTGACGTAGTTTCCGATACCCACCACGATTACAGTCACTCCTGCCCTCTTCAGTTTGTCGGCCTCGACCGCTGTGTCCGATGCTGCGAACAGATGGGTTCATATTGGAATCCGTGTTTCACAAATTTCTTATATATATTATCTAGCAAAGACCACTTACGATACATACATTATTATGACACAGTTTACATTCATGAAATAGTCAGTCTTGCTTAGTCAGTCTTGCTCGCTCAATCAGTCTTGCTTGCTCAGTCAGTCTTGCTCGCACAATCAGTCTTGCTCGCTCAGTCAGTCTTGCTTGCTCAGTCAGTCTTGCTCGCTCAGTCAGTCTTGCTCGCTCAGTCAGTCTTGCTCGCTCAGTCAGTCAGTCAGTCGGTCGGTCGGTCGGTCGGTCGGTCGGTCGGTCGGTCGGTCAGTCAGTCAGTCAGTCAGTCAGTCAGTCAGTCAGTCAGTCAGTCAGTCTGTCTGTCTGTCTGTCTGTCTGTCTGTCTGTCTGTCTCTCTTTAAATAACGACATTATATATAACAATGATGAAGAGGGCATAGCCTATTGTTTTGTCCCGTCTAGCTCCCCACCTTTTGCCCGGAAATCTATTTATAGCCGTCAGTGCTTTACCGCTCGTTCTCTATTCCATAAGTAGGTCAAATGCAAATTCTGCCATAATTATATAATATAGTATAAGAATTGTTCGCGGTTTTCTCCCAATCAGTTTTCTATCTAAAAAAATAAAATGGAGTGAAAACTCACGTTTCTTTGAGACGCCATCAGTGAGGACAGAATAAACTGCTTGCGGTTCTCTCCTAATCAGAGGGTTTTCTATCTACAAAAATACAATGGAGTGAAAACTCACGTTTTCTTGGAACACCACCAATGCGGACAGAATTGTGTGCGGTTCTCTCCCAGTCAGAGAATTTTCTATCTTCAAATTAAATGGAGTGAAAACTCACGTTTTCTTGGAACACCATCAGTGAGGACAGAATTGTGTGCCGTTCTCTCCCAGTCAAAGAATTTTCTATCTTCAAATTAAATGGAGTGAAAACTCACGTTTTCTTGAGACGCCATCAGTCAAAATGACTGCCACCTTGGGAACGCCTGGCCTGCTACCGGAACTGGTTGAGAAAGCTTGGTTTCTGGCTAAGACCAGAGCATCAGCTGTGTTGGTCAGACCTCCCATGTAGGGTAGGCCGAGAAGGGCCTGTGGAATACGCCACAGAGATAGTTTACACCTTTAAAAATTAGTGCGCTGCCATGCAAGGACAAAACACTGTATTATCAATTCAATTTAATTCAATTCAATTCAATTCAGGTCAAATCATCAGTTTATTCCTATTGTAGCAATGCTATAAAATATGGACATATTGCTACCATAAGCAGACAAAAGGACAAATGAAGATACATAAAAAAAATATAGACAGTCAGACAGACAGATAGGCATATCAACATCCTAACAGCGACATATTTAAATAATATAACCAAATAACGATAGTCAGTGTTATATAGCAATAGTTTAAGAATCGTTGTAACCGTTATGTGCTTAAAAGATTCTACAGTGTTTTGTCGTTACATGACAGTGTGGGCGAACTCCACTTTTAACAGTTTTGTGTAAATTCATTTTTCTGTTTCCAGATGTAGAAATCGCATGTCCCTGTATCAACTAAAGAACTACATGTACATTTGGTTGGTATAGAAATGTTCATTCTTGAAGGAAATAGAATCGTAGCCTTACTCTGGGGAATACATTTCTCCCAATGCTCGACCTTTTCTATATTCTCATTTACCCTCAAAACTATAAATAGTATCGCCATCTGAGAAATCCGTGAGTTTCCTTACGCGCAATGTAAGATTCTTCATTTCCCCTCTGGTGTCTAAGTTACTGTGCCTTGTTTGCAGGCTTGGACTTCCAGTATGAAATCTTAGTTGTGGAGGATGATAAATCAGGGCGGCCGGACAAGACAGCCATAAATGGAAAAAAAAGGCGACTCAAAACAGCAATAAATATTACAGCGACAATATGCCGTGGTCTTTGATCGGGATTCTTCAGTGCAGCAGAATGGCAAGAAATCAAAACAAAGATAGAAAAGGAAAGATGACAGATATCGACAGAATAAATGTTCAAACTTTCACTTAACCCTGTAGGACCCATTGTGCCATATTTGGCACAGGAGGTTTGAGAATGTATCCTATTATGTTATGCTATTAATGAAACGGGATTTCTCACGAAACAGTGTACCAAATATATTATATCATCATTGACCTCATCTTGACAAATGCTCTTAAAAGTTAAATTTCCCTGGCTTTGTCTTCATCCTGGCCATGCGCAGTTTTTACCTAATACATAGAAAAATGTATTTTCTAATAGTATGTTTAATCGTGGGTCTTTAGAGGGTTAATTTGACCTTCTTTGTTATTGTCGCTGTTTTGTGAACTTTGGAGAAGATCATAACCCTGTATGGCTCACCTGCCAGATTGCTGATCGAGTACTGTATCTGTTGAACTTGAAGGACAGTTCGGCGTCTGTGCTGAAGGTGATGGCGCTGACCTGAATGTTGCTGGGCCCGATGGTCAAGTGGGTCACCAGATTGGCTAAGAAGGTCACCTGGACGCCAAAGTTGACGTCGCCAATACTTCCAGAAGAGTCCACGATAAAGAGAACGTCACCCTTGCTTTTGCACGTGGGGATAACTGTGAGGAGGAAAAATGCAACAGACCATTCTAAGTAAATATGCATGCGGGGGTCATCCGGGCATAGCAAGACACAATTCTTATAATCATTACTTTCGATTTCTGCTTTTCCATTGTCAGAGGCATAACATTAATTGACGTAATCGGTTACATTAGCGTTTATTACCTGATACATCTTTTATTTTGGAAGCTAGATTTGATGACGCAATCACATTGCAATTTACATTTACGTTTTGCGTAAATCGGAATTAAGCTAATGAGTCAGTAGAAGACTAATAAAATAAATAAATAATAAATAAATACGACTTTATTTACCCCGTAGGGAAATTGTTTTACAATGTCATACAGTGTTACACATCTCATTCGTAATATAAACACATATAACAATACACATCATACATGTAAATACATAATATTACAAATGAAATACATAACAAAGTCATTGCTGGTCGCCAGCGGTGCAGCGCCCTGGTCCCCCCAGCTCTAAAGCCAGGTACTCATTTACACCTGAGTCGAGTGAGGAAATGGAAGCGAAGTGTCTTTCCCAAAGACGCTACAACGTACACCGCCCAGCTCGCGAGTCAAACACATAAACCTTAGACTTGAAAGTCTTCAGTTTCTGAGTACGACTCACAAACCGCACGGCCACGCTGCCTCCCTAATAAACACCATAATGAAGACCTTTAGGCAGTATCAATTTATTTCGATTTTTTTTTTGTTAAGATATAAATAAAATGCAGTGCCCTCAAGGTATTAGTGTTGTTTTTGTTAATTTACATCCGCCATTGTTATTGTTATTTTTTTTTATACTGTTGTTTATTTGTTTAGTATTTTGTAATAATATTTTTGGATGCTCATATGTCATGTTGTCATGAGCTAATAAACTTTCTTGAATCTTTGTTGGCGCTGGCTAAATAAGAACTGACTACCTATATACAGTGTTATTGTTAATATCATTGTTGTCTAATACTACATCAGGACAGCAAATAAAATAATAATAATAATACGGTTTATAAGTCTCTTATCCAGCCTCTTGCCTGCTCACGCGACTTCCCACTATTATTACCCCAGCAGATCTGATCACTCTAAAAAATTTTTCAACTCCCCAGGGAGCATACAGCGCCGCTACCATTTTGAGGCGCTTATCCCTAGCCTTCTGACAATATTTTCCACTTTCTATAGCCAGGTACTGTACCCATTTTACAGACAGATGGAGTGAGGAATATGTGAGAAGAAAAAAAATGCCTGCCCAAGGTATTTACAAGTTGACTGTGATCGGGAATCGAACCCACGACATTTACATCTTCAATCCAACACCGTAACCATTTAGTCACACTGTATTCACCTATGGGAGTTGTGGTTGTATCTGGCTCTGTGGGCTCGGGCTCGATGTGGGTCCTGGGACAGTAAGGGGCGTCGTGAACACAGTAGCCAAGAGAAGGATCGTAGATCATCCTGGCTTGGACGGTGTTACCGTTGACCGTGTACCAGCCGAGAGCACAAGGCCTGGGAGACACACAACAAGTTTAACAAGTTTAACAAGTTTATTGAACAGCTTATGGTACATTGACAGTACAAAAAAGCATTAAACAAGAGGACACACACTCGATGATTAATGACGTCTAAACATAAATGGCACAAAAGCTAACCGGGTTACACTGCACACACACAGAAAATAAAAGTTCAGTCGTCAAAAATGTAAATTTAACAATGACATGCTGAATTCTATGGCTGCTGCATAAGCATACTGCTAAAAAGACAAGGATTTCATTCATTCATTCATTCATTCATTCATTCATTCATTCATTCATTCATTCATTCATCCATTCATTCATTCATTTAGGCATAGTCCAACATAATATCTTCGTGAGTTATTTTTTTATTTGATTATTCTTCCACCATTATAACCAACAACAATAACAGCAATAACTGTAACGACGACGACAAAAAAACAACAACAACAACATCAACAACTTCTCAACAGCACATATTACCAATACTGGAACCATAACACCATACCAACAGGAATAACAACAACAACAACAGCAGAACAACTACATTAATAACAACAACAACAAGAACAGCAACAACATCTCCACAACATGACTAACGACCACTGTCGATGCCATCACCACCACCACCACCAGCAGCAGCAGCAGCAACACAACAACTATAACAACAACAACCACAACAACAACAATAAAAGCAACAACACCAATAACAGCAACAGCAACAATAACACCAACAACATCCCAGCACTACCACTAATCGCCACTGCCTATACCATCACAATTATCATCACCACCACAGTCATTAGCAGTAACAGCAACAACAACAACAACATCAACAACAACAGCAAAATAACAAAATAGCAATAAAACAACAGTAAGAACAATAACAACAACAACAACAACATCAAAAAGAAAACAACAACAACAACAACAACAGCAATCCTTACCTCTCAATTGCTTCATTCGCAACGCAGGAAAAGTAGTAGCCACTCTGACAATCGGGATAACACATTGGATAATCGCCATCAACTTTTCCTTGACAGCTTTCATAACTTCCGATACATGGAGGATTGTAAATCTGGGTTGGATCTGTAATAGTATTAGACAGTATCGTTTATGAGTATCGATTATTTTGATACTTAAAGGAAAGCTGTATTAGGAGTATCAAAAGTATCGAAATATCAACCGAAATCTAGGTATCTAAATCGAATCGAAACTAGAATCGATGCTTGCAACTCAGTGATTCAAATCATAATTCGAAAAAGTTATGAATATTTTTGTGTTGCTTACCTGTGACCAACGGTTGTGGAATCACTTCATAGTTTTCTGGGTCTCTAGGACAGGAGCTGACAGACATCTCGCAACTGTTTGACTCAGGGTCAAACACCATTTGGGCATAGAAAGCTCTTCCGTCAGAGGCAATGTAGGTTGCCAGGGGGCAAGGCCTGGAAAGAAAAACAAACAAACATTAGTTGACTCTGGTTAGTGGTGGGCAGTATCGCTTATGAGTATTGATACTTTCCATATTCTGGGAGTATCGAAAATATCCGATTTATCGGAAATATCGAAAGTACCGGAAATGTTGAAAAAAATTGGATGTCACGGAATCAACTTCGATCTACTTCCAATTCTCAGTATCAAACTAGCTCCCAGGCACCACATTAGAAAGCCTAGAGATTTAGATCCCATACCTATCCCTCAATTTCCAACTCGCTACTGGTTTTCTCATTTCAAACTCCTGCTCAGCGACAAGGTATCGGAAGCATCGAAGAGTATCGGAATTATCGAAATATTCAGCCAACATTAAGTGTCAGAATCGAAGCAGAACTGACTCTTTCGATACTCAGAGCTTGAAGGCTGGGTTTAACCTTACTTAAAAAATTCGGATATCGGCCTACCACTAACTCGGCTTTGTGACAGTGGGGTCCATGCAACACTACTGACGCCGGCAGTTTGGAGATCCAATATTTTCCAGTGTAGATTTTAGTGCATTACTGTGTGATACACTGTACTATTCTAATTCAGTACATTTTCCACACGAAATTGCATCATCTTCATCAATCATCATCACCACCACCACCATCACCAAAGGGATAGGAAAATTCTACAGAATGACTTCGTCTAATCGGCAAGGCGCAGTATAGTCTTAGTCGTTCTGAAGTGTCGTGAAACACTAACTCAAACCAACCACTAGGCCAGCCAGCCAGCCAGCCAGCCACCAACCAACCAATCAACCAACCAACCAACCAACCAACCAACCAACCAACCAACCAACCAACCAACCAACCAAATAACATAAAACACAAACAAATAGACACACACCACAAACAAACAAAGCTTACATCTGTTGTGCAAATTCATTCTGGCACGTGTAGTATACACCTTTCTTGCACTCAGGGTCACAGGCAGGATAGTTTCCATCAGCTTTCCCGATACAACTGTTTTTCACACACGTCCCGAAGTTGTTGCCGCCTGGAAATGGATCATTTTACTGAAAATAATTCCTTTGAAACGGCTAGTTGGCTCCATATACAGAGCTCTATATTCCACTACATATCGCTCATTACGTAAACACCTTTACTGAGGACAGTATTTTTGGTCCCGATTTTTCTTCTCTAAGGAAACGTGTATGACTAATACGGATTTCTGTTAATAAGTACACTTTTGAGCGGTCCCAAGGTGTATGCTTTATCTGTGCTCCATACTGTACATTGTCATCATTACATAATTGTAATGCGAATTTGCATTTTATTGAAATACAGTATTTGCGGCTGGCATGCCCTCAAAAAATCTGTAATTTACCGCAAATTCTCTTATAGACTGCAGATGTAAAGTATTGACTGATATTTCTTGCGTTGGTTCATACTTTGATTTGTCTTACTTATTTTAAATTTCTAAATGCAATCCACGTTCCTGGCTTGCAAATGCGTCTGACCCGTGGACTCATACGCACAAGTTACTGTCATGGGCCTCAGTCACCGGTTTCGCCTTCATTCAGGACATTAAAGAGAAGCAAGACTCAACCAATATGATGTGACAAACTGTCTGGCCCAGCTTCCTGGACAGAGATCTATAAAGTTATTTACTAAAGCTACTATCATAAGCGAGAAATTTGATAGAGAAAACATGAATCGAACGGCAAGAAAAAGGCTGACCAAGAAACAAGATCCGCCTACGACTACGTCACGCCAGCTTCCGTGTTCTGGTGCACGAGCCGGAAAACAATTTTCACCGTCTGCATTGCCTTGCCTTGCCTTGCTTAGGCTACGTAGAACTACCCATTGCCGCTGTGAGCTGTCCTGTTCAGCCCAGTGCCACTAGCCTCAATCAAATAGTGATGATGATTAAGGGAAAATAGACTACCCTTCTGCTGTAAATTAGGATGTATAAGTGTGGTGCGCACGTCCCCTTTTCTAATTCAGTACATTTTGCATGAACAATTTCGGACCAATATGCTAAGTAGTGTTGTTTTTTTTTTCTGTTGTGGATGTTGAGTTCAGGAACAAAATTATTTCAAATGCGGTTACTTTACCACCAGTTTGACACATATATTTAAGACACATTAACGCATATAATGGCAGAGAGGTTTTGTTTTTGAAATTTTAATTTTCATTTTATTCCTATGATAGACAGTCATACCACATAACTTATTCTTGAAACATAAGTATTGAAAATCCCTCTGTCACTTTGAGCAGTAATGTGTCTTAGATACATGCATGAAATATGGTGATGAAGTAACGGATGCATTTTGAGATAACATTTTCCTAAGATCCACATCCATCATAGGGAAACGGGCATTATTTTTTATGCGAAATTTTGCATGCTAGTTTTACTGGTTTAGGAAAGGATAATATGCACCACAGTAATGCTCCATAATCTAGAAAAGAAGAACAGTCTACACCCTACACAACACCACTCACTATCGCAGGCTTTAAGCACCAGTCCAGCTTTGATAGCAATGAACACGTTAAAGTTGTTTACAGTGAATACATGACTAGGTCAAGAGGCGATGGCCAAGAATCCTGACAATCGAATACAGGCACCCACACTTCACCCCTTTATCCACACTCAGAGATGGTGATTAATCAATACCACTCACTATCGCCAAGTCTTGAGCACCAATCCAGCTTTGATAGCACTGAACACGTTAAAGTTGTTCCAGTGAATACATGACTAGGTCAAGAGGCGATGGCCAAGAGTCCTGACAATCGAATACAGGTACCAACACTTCAACCACTTATCTACACTTAGGAGTGTAGGAGAGCAAGTGATTCTGTAAAGCTTTCTACCTACTTGCTCTTCTCCACTCCTGTTTTTAGCTTTACGGCAGTTTCTTTACTTTTGTAGTTGTTTTTTTTTTTATCCACACTTAGAGATGATGATTAATCAAAACCACTCACTACTGCAAGTCTTGAGCACCAATTCAGCTTTGATAACACTGAGCACATTATAATTGTTCACGGTGAATACATGATTAGCTGAAGATGCGATGGCCAGGAGTTCAGAGTATCGGACATAGGATCCCACCCCTACAGCGATGACCGTCACTCCACTGCTCTTAAGAGCATCTGCCGCCACAAAGGTCGCAGAGGCTGTAAAAGATATAGAGAAGAATACAGTTACAAATCACTACCGCTCAGTTGTATTCCGCTTAATCGCAAATTCCACTAAACTGCAACTTTTTTTTTCCAAACAAAAAGAATACTGTACTAATTTTTAGGTTAGAATCTTTAGAAAAGAAAACCAAACTCCTATGACAATATACTTCGCAGTCCGACTAATCACAAAATCCACTTTATCGTATTTTATTCATATACAGTCAACCCCGCTTAATCACAACCCCTTTGAAAATGTTGCAATTAAAAGGAGTTTCCATTATCCAGTGAATTTTATACAGACATATTGCATGTTCTTGTTTGAAATGTATAATTTTACCATTAAGTGGAATTTGCAATTATCGAGACAACGATAAAACAAAACTGATTGTAACAAAAATGCTTAAAATGTTGTATTTT
>JAWQUT010001082.1:11451-26003 GCA_033807755.1 Ellobium chinense | reverse complement strand
ACACACACACACACACACACACACACACACACACACACACACACACACATCAGGCCCCACCGACAACTGGCTAAATCCGCTTCTGAGGGTGTAAGGTAAACTACTGAGGGTACTCTATAGAGGAAATGGACACCTACCGTCGCAGACAGTCGTGGCCACTTGGGCTCGGATGGTGTCAAGAGCGCCATAGCTGGTCACCCGGATGGCCAGATCAGTCCTGGACGCTATGGTTTCCAGCTCAGTCTGATCAATGTTGGAGCCGACACCGATGGCGATCACAGTCACCCCAGATTGTTGCAGGAGAAACGCCTCTGTTGCTGTGTCAGTACCTTGAGACAAAGTTTTGATTCTAAATACAGAAGACTCGGATAACACACCTACCCGGTAGACCGAACTTTGATTGTGTGTTAACAGAAGTTTTGTGTTATCCGGAGTATTGTTTTCATAAGACACAACAGTTTCAAGTTTCAGGTGTGTTTAGTTTAGGCGAAAGCCAACCACATGCAATACATTTTTATATCAGTTCAAAAAAAAATGAATGAAAAGGAAAAAAAAAACCACCAATATATGTATAACTACCACTTACATTCAGTAACTGACATCTCCGTCTCTTTCTCTATCTCACTCTCTCCTTACCTTTCTCTCTCCCTATCTCACATTATCTATCTTTCTTTCTCACTCACTCACTCACTCACTCACTCACTCACTCACTCACTCACTCACCACTCACTCACTCACTCACTCACTCACTCACTCACTCACTCACTCACTCACTCACTCCTAACAGATTCAGTTACAACTTCCACAACATCCCATTAGATCAAACGCATGTATTCTCACAATGGCCATTCTTTCTTAAAAATCTCCCCCTCCCTCTGAAAACCAACAACCCTCCCCATCTCCCCTGCCAGGAAGGGAACTAACACTTGTGTCACTTAAACTGTTCTTTTTCCCTTAAAATGTGATAGAATCCTAATGCTACGTTTTTTTTAAGTTCTTTATCATTACTTGAATTTAAAAGATTTAGAAAACAAAGCAGTTGGGATTGTTGAATGGAAGTGTGTTAAGTGAGGAATTATGTTCAGCAATAGTTGTGTTAACCGAGTTCCAATGGAGTTCTTGAACTCAAGATGGACACCGACAGATATTTTGGTGTTGCGGAATCTCGAGATACATGATAGCAGGTAGGTAGGCTAGCAAGCAGACAGACAAACAGACAGACAGACAGACAGACAGACAGACAGACAGACAGACAGACAGACAGACAGAGCGGGCAAGGGGCAGACTTGCTAGCAGATAGGCAGGCAAGCAGCAGACTTAAAGATAAGTGCACAAGCAGACAGAAGAAAGACAGACAGACTGACAGACAGACAAGCATTCACTTTCAAACAAGCGGGCAGGGCGACAGACAGACAGACAGACACACACACACACACACACACACACACACACACACACACACACACACATACGCACACGCACACACGCACACGCACACACACACAGAAACACACACATATATTACTTACTGTCAGTAGATCTGCCGTCAGTGATAACAATGGCTATTTTAGCCACCCCTAGCCTATGGCCGTTGGCCTTAGTGAATGAGTAGGTTCTAGCAGAGTTGAGGGCGGCGCCCGTGTAGGTAAGACCGCCCTCGTAAGGCAGATTCAAGATGGCCTGGGAAAAAGATGTACACAGTCGGTGGTCAGTGGTGAACTCCAGCGTAAATTTTAATCCTTTTTTTAGTCCGCATTAAAACTCGTGGTGCGAGGCAGGTTGGGTCCAGCCTCCCGATGGCTGTGCAACTATTATTACGGATAACGACCTTTGCACGTGTTGTCTGTCGGTCGACCAGCTGCCACTAGCGTGCAAAATTTTACAGCCGCGTCCAGCATTCTGCACATAGATGCGTGTATATTTTATTGCCGCATTCAAATATAGCGAGCGGACGGTAGAGCGTATTCTATCTCAGCATCATGAGGGTTAAAGGTACTGACGAACTTAAGCAAAGCTGAGCAGTAGGCTACTGATAGTGCAGATATGATACTTTCATAGTTACATAGTATCTGTAACCAAGCTGAAATCCAACTTACTGCTAAAATGAAAAAAAAATGGTATTACTGTCTTTTTTTTTTCAATCGGCCTGGTTTTTTTTAACAGACAAAGAGCTTGTTGTTGTTGTTGTTGTTTTTTTTTGTGTCTTCATCTTCGTTTAAATCAGCAAGAGTTTTTATTTGTGTGTGTGGTTTTGTTTGTTTTGTTTTTTTGTAAACTTTTAAAATATTTTTGTTGTGACTGATGTTGTTTTGTCTGCTTCATTATAAAATTTGTTTAAGTGTATACTTTTTAGACATATTCGAGTTTTCATTTTTTAAATAGATTGGTCAATTCCTATACTGAGTTACAGATCTATTGTTTAGCACAAACTCAGACAGAATCGCTACTATGTGTTTATCCACGCTACATGGTCAGCAGATTAAATTGCGGAATGGATATTTTGTAATTTACGACCACATTGCCGATGTCAATAGCAATCTCCGACATGTATCGAAAATACATGCGCTGAATTCACCGAGTGCATAGTCGATACCCATCCGATAGACCTTATGCACCCCTGGTGTCGCCACCAATGTTCGCCAACAGTTACGTCGTATCTGACAGGTGCTACAAATTTACTGCATTCGAGTTCCAGGCATGAAGATGCCAATAGTATCAGGCACTCTAGCGTCAGGAAATGGAACTTTAAAACAATTCCTGTAAATCCAGAAAATCGGCAGTGGGGAGGGAGGAAAGGGTTAGGGTTTGAATTTCAAAAGCTTTGATGCAAATACTTTTGTAGACTCAGAATAGTTGGGGTTTTGCCATTCAAGTATAAACTTTGTGGTTGTTGCTAGATGGATAAGATTATCCTGTTCACTGTGTAATTACGCCTAAAATGTTAGACAGTATGATTCCTTGCCTAAATTTTCAAAACCTAATAATGGTCTCTCTGCATTTTTGAATGTGTCAAAATTTGGAGGAAGTATTAAACCACATGTATGGAAAGTATTTTGGCATTGGACTTTTTGATAAATTAATAAGAGATGTAAAAGTTGGGAAGGTGGAAAAACAATGGCATCTTCATACCTATAGCTCATCCTGTCTATGTTTGCGAGAATCTCGATGGCTGAAGCGATCAAAAGCTGACATTTGGTCGCGCGACGAGGGTGATGCATGAGCCCAGGTAGAGGTATATATATTTTTTTTGGATATCTTGCATTTATACCCTTTTTTTGTGGCAGTCATAGCTTTTAAAAACTAAAAGGAAATGGTCTTTAGCTCCAAAAGAGCCATATTTGGCGATCGTGGTACGATCAAGACCACCAGCCTGTCGTCACCGAAAGAAAAAAAACCTCGGGAAGTCGTACACGGAAAGGATCTTGCGTGAAAAGAAACAACAAAACATCGTTAGAGCAGCAGGAATACAAATTTTTCTCTCATATTATTGACCGCATTTTTAAAAAGTTTCTCTCTTTACATTGCCTTTGGATGCACTGCATTGAAGATATGGTAGTACTGAATATGTGAGACGGTAGTGTGTAGACTCTTAGATTATCGGCGTAGAAAATTAGTTCACGTTGACAAAACCGCATTACCAATGCTTGTAAATGGCTTATAGGTAAAACAGGACGGAGGTAATATTTAAATATTTTAGAAAACCTTGGAGATTAATTACACTGTATAAGACAACTAGATAACATGCTGATAATCTCAGATTCATAAATTACTCGGACGTTGCGCCTCTGACCCTGGATGGCTTGAACTACTAGAGTAGATGTATTTTACCCACCTGTTCCACTTGGGCGTTGTTATTATAGACACCGAATCCAAACTCGTTGGAGTAATACGTGCTGAACACGAGAGCCCCAAACTGCACCTTATTCGGCCCCACGTCAAAGGCTTTTGTGACCTTAGAGGCGAAGTCGAGCAGAATCTGGTAATCGACGTTGCCGATACTACCAGAGGCGTCCAGGACAAACAAGATGTCGGCTTCCCCCTCACACACCTCCGACTGGTGAGCTGTGTATAGAAGTCGGATACATATAACTGATTCTCTGAGCAATGTGGTTTGTTGTTGTTGTTGTTGTTGTTATTGTATCTTGTGATGATTTTGTTTCTGCAGCTGCTGCTGCTGCTGATGTTGGTGTTATGCATGTTGTTGCTGTTGTTACTGTTATTTTTCTCTCGTTTATAGTTTTTATTGTTGTTGTTGTTGTTGTTGTTGTTGTTGTTGTTGTTGTTGTTGTTGTTGCGAGTCAATCGAGTTCAAGTGAGCTAAACTGAGTTAGACTGAGCTGTGCTGAGCGAATTCTGTTTAGTTGAACGAACTACATGTAGGTTACGTATTATGCCGAGTTGATTAAGTCGAGCGGGAACGGGAGAGAGAAATGTACTAAGTCCTCATTGAAAATTTGAAATGACCCACATTGAGTATCTGACACCAAGACAGAAATGTACTAAGTCCTCATTGAACATTTGGTATGACCCACATTGAGTATCTTACACCAAGAGAGAGAGGAGGTTTCGATTGAGAACTGGAGCAGAGAGGAAAAGCTAATCTTTTCGTGCAGAGATTACTGATGTTAAAATTGAGATACAATTGTTTAGATAATGGATTGTGCTAAAAGAAAAGAGGCCCAAATGTTCTCCATATGTGTGGAAAATCTGCATGACTTGAAAAAAAAAAATGATCATGCTGAAGACCATCCAAATATCGAAGTATAGATAATAAATTAATCTAGATTATTACATGTTAAATTTACTCAACATTACTCTGTTTTTCCTTTCAAGTAATCGAGTGAAGTAATCGACAACTCTGGGCTTCATTTTTTTAAAAGCCCATGTATATATAAAGACAATCTGTATAGTATAAGCGATTTTCACGCAAGGATCTAATTTTCGCGAGAATCGCCTGACGGTTTTCTCTTGTGGGTTCTAGGGCATAATTTAGAATAATCCGACGTGACATTACAGGAGTGTCAATAAAGTATATTTGGTAATCTTTCTTCGTCTTGACAGAGAAACATTTTATAATCAGTAAAGTTCTAGGAAGGAGGACTTATAGCTAGAAGCAACAGCAGTAAGCGAATCTCTTGAAAGTTACTGCCTACTGTACAAAGTGTTTGCTAGTAATAACCCTTTGAATTTTTTTGAAAGGAATCTTTTTTCATCAGAAGTAATTGTAGCGATTGAAACTTAACTAACAAAAATCGCACATATTGGATGCTCTCTCTCTCTCTCTCTCTCTCTCTCTCTCTCTCTCTCTTTCTTTCTCTCTCTCTCACACACACAAACACACACGCACACAGACACACACAAAACAAACAAACACACACACTCACTCAAAACACACTCACACACACACACACACACACACACACACACACACACACACACACACACACACAGAGTGTAATCATGCAAATGGCAAACATAATTTCAGAAGCACATGTGTAAAAACATAATACCAACTTGCTAAAGTCAGCGTCCCCATAGCTACAGCTAAGCCTAGGACGGTCCATGCTGTACCCATAAGACGTGCCATACTGATCACCAAAGCTGTATGTTGAACTTCAGGTAGAAGAACAGTAACTGAAAGGATAAGTAAGATAATCATCATTCTGTGATGAAGCAGAATTCTTGGGGGCAAATTCACCAAAAAAGTTAGTTCCGATCAAGTTCAGTTCATTCCAGGGGGAAAAAATCCTATGATCAAGATTAGCTCAGTTGCACATGTAAGATAACTCTCAGTCTATGATAAAGCAGGGTGGGGGATAAATTCACCAAAACCCACATCAAATTCAATTCACTCAGGGGGAGGAAAACCCCAAGATCAAATTTATCTCAGTTGCTCATGTAAGATAACCCTCATTCTATGATAAAGCAGGGTGGGGGATAAGTTCACCAAAAACTTCAGTTCACATCAAATTCAATTCATTCAGGGTGAGGATAACCCTAAGATCAAGGTTTAGCTCATTTTCACATGTAAGATAACCCTCATTCTAGATAAAGCAGAGGCTCATGAATACAATAAATGTATAACTCATTTCATAAATCTGATATCAAACAAACGCTCATTACAGATCCTCTATATGTTTATAAAAAGTTGAAAAAACTTGTATTTCTAAGATATACTTCGTGTAACCGCCAGCTGTTGTTTTGAATTTGTTGAAATAAATGATGTATTACTTCCCTTGGTCAGAGTTCATGGGTCAAAAGTTACGCTATAAATTGTTGTCTGCCATCAGTATACTTTCGTATAATAAATAATCACTTTATAGTGGTGTAAGGCTTGGCCATCCCATTAAAAGAATGGATGCTGCTACTCAAATTCATAAAGCTATCAATCTGGACTACAGTGGCGGTGCATCATTAAGGGTTGGAGTAGGAGGAAGAGGGAAGGAAAGGGGGAGGGGACTAAGTCTCACCAGCTTCAGGGGCTTTCTAGAAAAATATAAAAACAACGATATGCTCTGAAAACTGCCAAAAGAGTTCTGCTTACAATAAGTAATAGAACGCGCAGAGCTATAGTATATTATTCTAAGAGATGAATCTTTATATAATTTCTATACATTTTCCTATAATTTTCCAGTGAATGCACATTGTATATTTTCATTGAATACCTGGGGGAAGAGAACATGGAATGCACACTTCGAGACTGAAATGAGACATTGTTTTTTTTTAAAGTCATTTCTTGCTTTTAAAAGTTGGCTATTTCCCGGCTACTTTTGACGATTTTGTTGGCGCTCTTTTTTATTCAAGTTTGGTTTGGCTCCTTCACAATATTTGAACTGGCAACACCTAGAATCACTCATCCCCAAGCCTGATGTTGGAATGATTCCATATTTTAGGTATCGATTCCTCATCAATTATTTTTGGGGTCAATACCGGTATCGAGTATTTTACTTCGTATAAAACACGATTCCGTAAATGTGTCTATTCTGGTAAGAAATTATGCAAGGTCCAAATAAAAATTTTTAAAAACGATACAATAGTGAAAGTTAATGAGAATATGACAAGTCTGGCAATACTGGTGCAAAATTACAGCATAATTAATAGCTACAATCCACACCTTCGTTTTCTTTCACTGAAAACAGCTGAAGAATACATGTACCGCTATCTGAGGACAGATTCGTCTTTGCCTAATCATAACAAATTAAATTTTAGGCTACGAGGAAAAATGTCAAACTACTTTAATATACATTACAACGAGTATTCGCCGATACTGACACCTCAAAAAGTACTCGGTATCAAGTTCTCGGCATCGATACCCACCTAGCACTAATCGTCGGGGTTGCCAGATTTCATTTTTTCGGAGCCAAAGACAAGAAATAATTTGGTCAAGTATGATCCCAAAATTGCATCCATTCAACAGTCGTTTCTTTTGCTGTAATTTATGTCGAGAGGTTTTTAATATACACATAACTATAAAATCATAGAATGCCAATGTATTGTTATAAATTGTATTGTATGTATTGTATATAAATAATATACAGATTGTTATAAATGCCGTGAAAACGAATTTCCAAATCTGGATAATAAAGGTTTATCTTATTTTATCTTATCTTATCTTATCTTATCTTATCTTATCTTATGTGCAGGTACAAAGTTCGTGTAAATTTCTTGTCCTATGTGAAAATCTTCACCCTAGTTGGTTCATTTCAGATATGATTTTGGTTTTGGCTCTTTGTCGTATGAGATTCGGCTCCGGCTGGCAAATAAAATCTGACAAGCCATCTAATCGCCCGTCCCATAGACTCACCTTCTCCAACCCGAGACCGGCTGAGGACAGAAATATCCGAGTATATATACATATGTACACTCAAAACAGGATATGACCACGTCACCTGCCCCCTCGCCATCATCCGAGTGTTTCTGATTTGATATTGATAGCTTGACACTTGCTCTATCGTTTTTTGGCACTAGTGGAGATAGGCAATATCCAATACTCCGCACCACCTGGCAGCGCTTCAGATGCGGACTGGTGAAACGAGTGAAGGCTTTCTTCAGTGAACGGTAACATTAGACTATTTTTCACCTCATTTCGTCTCACGTTGTATCTAAATATATCTAGATCAAATGTTGCACGACTGAACATCGACAACAACAGATCAACTGTCAATACTGCGCAAATAAATAATTGAAAGCTTGCACATTTACGATGGGATCTTTCACCATCGTAATTATTACTTTAATGCATTGGTGTTGAACTGATGAATGCAGCCTTAGCTGCGTTCAACATGCAGAGTTAGTGTAATTCTTACGATGATAAAGGATAGCATCGTTAATGCGCAAATGCCCAATGACTTCACGCCGAAGTCGATTTTTGTAAAGAAGGATCCCGATCTATTCGTGACTGCTCAATGCAAACGAATCAATAATTTTGTGACCATGAATTTAGAAATATCATTTATTTCTAGTGCTTTGCGTTAATAAGATTCTTCATGTCTAGAACCTAGGACTGGGCAAGTTCCCCCAAAAGAGTCATTTTTAGTTCAGGTTTAGTTCACAAAAGAGAAAAATAGTCCTAAGATCAAGTTTCAGCTCGGGTTCTATGAAAATTTAGTAGTTTTCAGATCAGATCAGATCAGTTTCTCTTGATTTTAGAAATTGGTTTCTGTTTTTCGAGGTAGATGTCAACTGAAGTGAAATATAGGTAGAAATTAAAGTTCAAATCAAGGCCCAAAATAGCTACAGTTAGAAACCAGATCAGTTCGTCCAAAATAGCCATTAAGCTCATATTAAATATACGTGAGCTGAATTGTAAAAGCCTAGCTCTCTGACCCATTTTTCAAACAACAGAAATATTCCGAAATGGTGTGGTGCCCCTACTGTGCTCAACTTATACACTGTTTACAGTGGTGGTCCTTCATTTAGATTTTTCACAATTGTAATTTAGATGAAGAGGGGTTAAAAACTGGCCTTCTTTTGCAGACTACAGGCCCTACAGATGACATTTGCTGAAACTATTGAGAAACACTACCTGCAACAATTACTTTGTTTTTCAACAATTTCAGGACTGAATTTCACCACTTTTACGGCGTAGTTTCATGTTATACGATTATTTATATATAATCTGCCAAAAGGATACATAATTAATTTTTGCACTCTGCTATTATGGACTATGACAACCCATTTTTTAAAATGTTTTTATCAATTAAGCTCCTATAACCAATAACACCCTCACCCCCAAACGCAACTAAGTGTGCTTTATATTGAACTCTGCCAAGATGCTTAGTGGCCCAGTGTACTGTCCTTTAAGTTGAAAAATTACTCAACTCTTAACCCGTTAGGTTCAAGCCCTTTAAATTCTAGGTGTTGCGCGCGTACAAAAGACTTGCTATCTATATGTAAGCACGTTCATTCCACATTTGCCTTAGTCGTTTTTGAGAAATTTAGCGCCCTCAGCTTGCTGCTCAAAGCAAACAGTAAGACAGATGTGGTTTAGTTTTTAAAAATGGGATATAATAACGAGTCCAAAATCCACAGTTGTGTTAAAGCTGGTTGAGCAATGAAGTTATTTCATACATCAAACTGTCTCGCCCAACTTCCCGAATGCGGATTTATTTAGATACTGTATTTTCTATTGCTGCCCCAGCACTGGCGAGGAATTTAAAAACGAAAACACGACGCGGACTGAGAGAACAAACGTTGGCCCAGAAATCTGATCAGACCGCTTCGACGTCATGCCAGCCTTGCAGACTTGTTCAAAATCGGCATTTTAGACGGCGTGTACTTAATTCAGTGTTGTCATTCGAAAGTTTAATTAATGCATTCAGAAGCAATAATAGTGAGGCAAATGTTGTGGGGGACATTTCTTATTTCACGATATTTACCCTTTATTGGGAAAAAGAAGATAAAATGAAGATAAATAGAAGACTATAGTAATAAAAACAACTTAAATCATCACAAAAATGACTTAGGCAAATGGAAATGAAAAAATAGAAATACGACTTTATTTACCCCGTAGGGAAATTGTTTTACAATGTCATACAATGTTATACATCTCATCCATAATACAAACACATTCAAATACATCATACATATAAAAAAAAACAACATCACAAATGAAATACATAACAAAGACATTGCTGATCGCCAGTGGTGCAGCGCCCTGGTCCCCCCAGCTCTAAAGCCAGGTACTCATTTACACCTGAGTCGAGTGAGGAAATGGAAGTGAAATGTCTGTTCCATGGACACAACAGCGTACACCGCCCAGCTCGCAAGTCAAACACATAAACCTTGGACTTTAAAGTCTTCAGTTTCTGAGTACGCCTCACAAAGAGCACGGCCACGCTGCCTTCCATGAGGGATGTAGAATAAGAGTGACGATTATGTTGTTTGAAGCTCTTGAGAAACAACAAATAAAACTCTCACGGCTTACCCATCATCGCTTGGAACGAAACATAAGCAAGACCCAGTGCAATACTCTGAAGGCAAGTATCCTCACAAAGCAAAACCAAGTGGAGTGGGAAGGCCCAAAGTAAAATATTTTAATATTTTTTTAATGCAAGTANATCTTATCTTATCTTATCTTATCTTATCTTATGTGCAGGTACAAAGTTCGTGTAAATTTCTTGTCCTATGTGAAAATCTTCACCCTAGTTGGTTCATTTCAGATATGATTTTGGTTTTGGCTCTTTGTCGTATGAGATTCGGCTCCGGCTGGCAAATAAAATCTGACAAGCCATCTAATCGCCCGTCCCATAGACTCACCTTCTCCAACCCGAGACCGGCTGAGGACAGAAATATCCGAGTATATATACATATGTACACTCAAAACAGGATATGACCACGTCACCTGCCCCCTCGCCATCATCCGAGTGTTTCTGATTTGATATTGATAGCTTGACACTTGCTCTATCGTTTTTTGGCACTAGTGGAGATAGGCAATATCCAATACTCCGCACCACCTGGCAGCGCTTCAGATGCGGACTGGTGAAACGAGTGAAGGCTTTCTTCAGTGAACGGTAACATTAGACTATTTTTCACCTCATTTCGTCTCACGTTGTATCTAAATATATCTAGATCAAATGTTGCACGACTGAACATCGACAACAACAGATCAACTGTCAATACTGCGCAAATAAATAATTGAAAGCTTGCACATTTACGATGGGATCTTTCACCATCGTAATTATTACTTTAATGCATTGGTGTTGAACTGATGAATGCAGCCTTAGCTGCGTTCAACATGCAGAGTTAGTGTAATTCTTACGATGATAAAGGATAGCATCGTTAATGCGCAAATGCCCAATGACTTCACGCCGAAGTCGATTTTTGTAAAGAAGGATCCCGATCTATTCGTGACTGCTCAATGCAAACGAATCAATAATTTTGTGACCATGAATTTAGAAATATCATTTATTTCTAGTGCTTTGCGTTAATAAGATTCTTCATGTCTAGAACCTAGGACTGGGCAAGTTCCCCCAAAAGAGTCATTTTTAGTTCAGGTTTAGTTCACAAAAGAGAAAAATAGTCCTAAGATCAAGTTTCAGCTCAGGTTCTATGAAAATTTAGTAGTTTTCAGATCAGATCAGATCAGTTCCTCTTGATTTTAGAAATTGGTTTCAGATTTTCGAGGTAGATGTCAACTGAAGTGAAATATAGGTAGAAATTAAAGTTCAAATCAAGGCCCAAAATAGCTACAGTTAGAAACCAGATCAGTTCGTCCAAAATAGCCATTAAGCTCATATTAAATATACGTGAGCTGAATTGTAAAAGCCTAGCTTTTTGAGCCATGTACTAAAATGTTCTTCTTGAACAACAGAAAAGTTCCGAAATGGTCAAAGCTAGTCCGCAGGTCTGGTGCCCCCACTGTGCTCAACTTATATACTGTTTACAGTGGTGGTCCTTCATTTAGATTTTTCACAATTTTAATTTAGATGAAAAGGGGTTAAAAATTGGCCTTCTTTTGCAGACTACAGTCCCTACAGATGACATCTGCTGAAACTATTGAGAAACACTGCCTGCAACAATTACTCTTTTTTTTTCAACAATTTCAGGACTGAATTTCACCACTTTTACGGCGTAGTTTCATGTTATACGATTATGTTATACGATTATTTCTACATAAGCTGCCAAAAGGATATATAATTAGTACTCTAATATTTTTGACTATGACAACCCAATTTATTAAATGTTTTTATCAATTAGGCTCCTGCAACCAATAACACCCTCAACCCCCAAACGCAACTAAGCGTGCTTTATATTGAACTCTGCCAAGATGCTTAGTGGCCCAGTGTACTGTCCTTTAAATTGAAAAATTACTCAACTCTTAACCCGTTAGGCTCATTTAAATTCTACGTGTTGCGCGTGTACAAAAGACTTGCTATATAGTCACTTTTATTCCACATTGGCCTTAGTCGGTTTTTGAGGTTTTTGAGAAATTTAGCGCCCTCAGCTTGCTGTTCAAAGCAAACAGTGAGACAGATGTGGTTTGGTTTGTAAAAACGAGATATAATAACAAGTCCAAACTCTACAGTTGTGTTAAAGCTGTTTGAGCAATGAAGTTATTTCATACATCAAACTGTCTCGCCTAACTTCCCGAATGCGAATCTATTTAGATATTTTCTATTGCTACCCCAGCACTGGCGAGGAATTTAAAAACGAAAACACGAAGCGGACTGAGAGAACAAAAGTTGGCCCAGAAATCTGATCTGACCGCTTCGACGTCATGCCAGCCTTGCTGACTTGTTCAAAATCAGCATTTTAGACGGCGTGTACCAATTTCAGTGTTATCATTCGGAAGTTTAATTAGTGCATTCAGAATCAATGAAAGTGAGGCAAATGTTGTGAAGGACATTTCTTATTTACGATATTTACCCTTTAATGTGAAAAAGAGGATAAATGGAAGATAAATAGAAGATTATAGTAATAAAAACAACTTAAATCATCACAAAAATGAACATTAAAAAATAAAAATACGAATTTATTTACCCCTTAGGGACAATCTTTCACAATGTCATACAATGTTATATATACATCTCATCCATAATACAAACACATTCAAACACATCATACATATAAATACACAATATTACAAATGAAATACATAACAAAGATATTGCTGGTGGCCAGCGGTGCAGCGCCCTGGTCCCCCCAACTCTAAAGCCAGGTACTCATTTACACCTGAGTCGAGTGAAGAAATGAAAGTGAAGTGTCTTTCCCAGGGACACTTCAACGTAAACCGCTCAGCTCGCGTCAAACACATAAACCTTCGACTTGCAAGTCTTCAGTTTCTGAGTACGACGATTCACAAACCGCAAGACCACGCTGCCTTCCATGAGGGATGTAGAATAAGAGTGACGATTATGTTGTTTGAAGCTCTTGAGAAACAACAAATAAAACTCTCACGGCTTACCCATCATCGCTTGGAACGAAACATTAGCAAGACCCAGTGCAATACTCTGAATACAAGTATCCGCACAAAACCACACACTTCCAAGCTTTGTCCAACTCTTTCACATGTGCCACAACAAATCAGTTTGTACTGACCTCAATATGAGACCATTGTGAACTTTACATTCCTAAGGTAACAATTAAGAATCACTGACTCATGTTTACTTAAACCGCAATCATTCTGTTCAACAAAAATTCTCTTTGCACAGCTTGCAAGACCATATTGCACATTATCTCCCCTTCTGTTTAGCAACAGGGCACTCTGGTACGAATGCCTTTAATGCCGATACAGTTATCAATTTACAATCTGTTCTCGTCGGAGAGGCATAATTTAAACAAAAACGCCTTTGTTATCTTTGAAGCCTGTAGTAAAAATGTATTTTAACTGCTGAAAAGGCAAATCTCAAAGCTAACATGGTAATTAATCTAGAACAGCAGTGGTCATAATGACAAAACACTTTCGTTCACTGACCTTTTTGATGTTATTGAGATGTTTGATGTCTTGGGTGAACCTGGGGCGTAGCGTCCATGTAATCTACGAATCTGAGATTACCAAAATATTGTCCTATTTATCCAATACAATTTAACTAGTAGGAAATGTTTTGTAAATTCTCAAACATCACGCTCATACCATTTCATCTATGAGCCATTTACAAGGGTTGACAATACGACTCTTTTCAAGGTTTGCTAGTTTTACCCGCTCATAATCTGAAAACCCTTACACTGTCTCACAGATTCAGCGCTCCCATATGCACAATGCATTGCATTCAAAGGCTGTCTCATGGAAAAAAAACTATTTTAAAAAAGGTGCCAAGTTTTCTGAGGGAAAAATAGATTACTGTTTCTGCTGACTGCAATTATTTTTCACATTTTGCGCAAGAGCGCAAGAACCTCTCGCAAACGGCTTCCCGGATTTTTCTCAGGGTTGGCAGACTTGGCTCCTTCTGAGCCTAATGCCATGTTCAATTGTGCTGTGAGAGACGTTGTGATACTTTTTTTTTAATTTGGGAGGTGAGAGGGGAGGAGTTATAAAAAAAAAAACAGGCATAAAATTCAAAAGTTTTGGCCTAGATCAAGCGATTACAGATGTATACTAATAAAAGACAAAT
>JAWQUT010001081.1:25906-48515 GCA_033807755.1 Ellobium chinense | reverse complement strand
AAACTAGACTTGCCCAAACATGCAGGGAATACCAGGCCTAAACCGTTCCTAAATATTGAAAAGATTCCACACTTCTATATGGACAATCGGACAATACTAGTACCACTGGTACAATTTCGTTTAATGTTCTTATGACGGCTCTGCAGAAAGCAGTACCCTCCAATATTACTCATTAACAATAATGGATTCTTAAGATTACATCTTTACCTTGATACAGTTTCTTGCAACTCGAACAGATCACATAAAATATAAATTAGTAGAAAATAAATTTTATCTGGCTAAACTCAATTCTTAAATCTCAAATTTCAGTCGAATGCGAGTAAGACTGCATGGCTAGACTATTTCTGACCCTTTTACAATCCCTGAAGGACGCAACAAGCGTAACGCAGCTGCCGAGGAAATTATGTCAATATATTTACTCTTCCGTTGTTGCTAGATGTGACCGTCAGGAATTTGGTACACTTATGAAGCTGAAACTATGTCCGATGGTTCCCGATTTGTGTAAAAAGATTCAGAACATCAAATGGCCAAAAGATAAACAGTGATATATGAAAGGCCCCAACCTAGTAAGTTTGGAATATTTAGACTAAGCCTTTCCAGAGACAAGTTGTCCTGGTCTATCAGGGCGTACTCTTGCTGTCTGTGAAATCTAATCAAAACATCTAAAGAAAAAAAAATTAAAATTCACTTATCTAAATGTCACTTGAAATGGCATTTCAGTTCTGACTGTCTTTAGAAAATACTGCTTAACGTCTTTTCCTTCTTTATGTATGGAAATAAATGGCACATACTGTCATTGCATTAACATTAAATGCATTTTTCTTTCCGCTTCTGGTATGAAAGTACAGATATTGTCCGGGCTTGCTGGTCTGCAGCCCCAGAGCCAGTCAATGCCCACTTATTATCCCGGGAGACCAGATCACTAAAGGATATTTCCAACTCTAGGGTGTACACAGTGCTGCTGCCATTTAAAGGCAGCCGATCACCAATATCTGACAATATCTTTCATTGCCTATAGCCAGGCATTCAATTTAGCAGGTATGGGTGAACTGAGGAAAATGAAGGTATACTTTTCACAGGTTAATTTGCATTCGGATTACGATTACTAAGATATCTGGTCCTGATGGAAGATGGTCCAAGCAAGTGCATTGAAGATCCAAGGCTTATTCCATCAGGTGTTTAATATGTCCCTGTAAAAGATCTCTCATGTACAAACAGACACTAAGACGACATGAATTATAATTCTAATAAGGGACGCTTCCATGTTTTTAAGCTTGTGGGATGTGTTGGGATTTGGGAATAAACATAGAAAATAGACTGTCTTGTTTTAGGCACTTTCATATTGACTGTTCCTGTTTAATGCACCTTAAAAGCAAATTGTTCGAAGCCACAGAAATGTGGACAGAAAATAAAAATGCACGGGTCTTGAAGGCATCAAAATCATGAAAGCCAGTTACAGCAGTGAAAAGAATGACATCTAATGAAAACAATGATAAATGAAGCAGTGGAAAAAGATTGTAGACGGAGTGGCAAGTTGGAAGGGAAAGAGACACAAGGCACTAGAGAAATGTTGAGGTGGAGACTAAGTACAGATCCCTGATCGCCGATGCCAACTGCAATAGAGCAATAGAGAAATTTGAATAGAGAAAACCTACCATACTAGGATTACTTTAGTGAACGTTAAAGGAAACAATGTATGGGAGAAGTTCAAGATCTTGGCAAATGATGCTGAGGTACGTATTTTCTGTAAATAGCCAGGGAAAGGGGGAAGTTCTTTTAACATGATCGTTTTTTTCTGATGAAATTGTCGAATCATTTGGTGAAATTTGATGAATGAAACAAATTCTTGGTTCTGCCCACGATCAGTTTTATTCTGAAAATTTCTGGGCTGACTGATTTCAAATTTAGTCATACATTTTAAAGATTGTTCTGAACAAATAAAGGAGATAGGAGTATAGTGAGAGCATGTCGTTTTCATTAGATTTATGATGTAAACTGAGCGGAATACATAGATCCTAGTTTTATGAAGCTCATTTCCTGTTAAAAGCAAAATGGTTTATGCAAATCTAACTTCCGAAAATAAATATATGCATCTGCCAGTAAAAGCTAATTTTACAGTGGGAAGGTGCAACGCAAGTAATGACTGTTCGAGCTGTAGCTTGGGATGCTCGGAGTACCATGCATGTTCTGATAAAAATCAAGCGCTTCTCTTACAATCAGGATGAAAATAAGCTGTATCTTTGGGAGTGAATTGTCAATTTCTATCCGGCCCTGTATTAACAGGCCTCTGTAAATTGAATTTTGACACTGTATAGGAGTCCTAGTGTTACTACACTTTATTGCATTCAGTTCAAAATTTCCAATCCAGAAGTTGCTCTAAGGCAAAAGAGCTTCAATGGCGATTTAAAAGGACAAGATTCATCTTCTGCAGAAGAGCTTCCTATTGGTCCACGCGTAATTTGGCGGAAATAATGCCTGTGAAAATGTTTACTCCCTTACATGGTACCATACTTGAAAGATGATGGAATGAATTTGCAATGATCCCCTTCTGCTACTTAAGGCTACCCTCTCCGGCTTCCCTCTATACCCTTTCACCGTCTTCCCGGAGCTCGCGCTGATGGCACTATTTCATTGTTCACTGTGGTACTTGGCTGGACCCTGGTGGTCGTTGTTCTGGACATAGCGTTGGCCCTTACTAAACTGAAATGGCCCTTACTAAACAGAAATGGCCCTTACTAAACAGAAATTGATCAATCGTAAGTATCTTCAGGTAATCTATACTTGCACTACATACCGCTTTGCAAAATTTTCAGGCCCTGATGGGAGTTTGCCACGAATTCAGATTCAGATTCTTAAGATTTCGAGGGGTTAGCAGACATAATTAAGCTGAATACTCAAATTTAAGTTCAGTGTGTACAGTCGTTATATTTCAGTATGTTCAGTATGTAACCTCAGCCTTGGTATTACTGCTCAAGTCATACCTCAGAATATGATTCAAATGTGCACATTGTTTGGAGAGTTCGGTGCAGATATAAGTTTTATTGAAACTCACGAATTACTTTACAAAACACCATACTGACGTGAATTTTTCCACGTGATGTTTGAGAAAGTTTGGTTACCAAAATGGATGCAAAAAAAAAAAAAATGAGTGATTTCGCGATGTCGTATTTGCATTTAAGCTAACTCGAGATCAGGCACCGAGTGTTGAATGCTGTCTGTTGTAGCCGTTAATTCTAATTAATGTAGTACATGGGAAATCATTAAGCCACTAGCTTTGTAAAAGCCATGTCCTTTAAACCTTGTATACCTAATCTGCGGGGAAAAAAAGGTGGAAAAAAAATAGCATTCAAGGATTGCATGTATTTACGTGCTTAGTTTTTTTTTTCCTCCTTGGTTAGCGTCATCTTAGCATTGCAATAATCGTTTGTAACTATTAATATTAACCGAGCTGACCTAGTTCATCTGGAAGCACTGATGAAAACACAGCGACAGGTGCAAAGCAGCTTTAAACAAAAAAAACAATAGGCAGATACACATTTTACGTTGGCCGCCCAGCTCACCCCCTCCCAAACACTGTAGGAAGATTTTACAAGTGCGGTGTTTCCGAGCAGCATCACAAATACAAACTTGCCGGCCGGCGTGTAAACAGTGTTAGTAATGGTGCAGGTGCATGCGTGAGCTCAGTGTAAATTAAAAAGAATGAGACATGCAAAACTTCTACATACATTGACAAAACTGCATCCGATTTCTATGCATGCGTTAGTATTGGATTTGTAGCTGCGATGCTGTATCAGGACCACGCACTTCACCATGTCTACAGAGATGACTGGTCGTAACTGGCGTTGTACTGTTGTATCAATATAAAATCCCTTTTACACTTTGCATACCTATCGCTGTGGCATTAATCACTCTAAAGAAGGGCATAGTAAAAGTTCAGGACTGTCCGCGCACACAAATCTCCGTCTGAGCTTTGGAAATAATCTGAAAGATTTATCTGAAAGGTTTACTGATAATTTTTTTTTAAAATATGGCTTGCCAAAATGAATGGCTGTGGATGCAATCCTTGAAATTCTAATAGCACTAAAATATGCGTCATTTCTTGTGAAAGTGTGGAAACCCATCTTTAGACGTGGAAACCCATGGTATGTTTTCGACAATATTGTTACAAATATGGCGTTAGACATATTTCTCAGAATAATTGGAGCATTTTTGGTAAAAGATGTTTCAAAAGATCAAGTAGCCAAATGAGATTATGAACTGTTCGCGTTTATCTCTTCACTAGTCTGGTTTGAACTACCTTTTACCTTGAGCAATAATACCAAGGTGGGGCTTTGCACGGAAGCAAAACTACATGCCATTTGCCTTCAGGTTGACTTAAAAAGACAGCTTTCATTTTTATGCAAAAATATGTAAATCTATGTTATCCAGCAAGTTTCTAAAGCTTATCAGACAATTTAATCAACTTGGCTTGCTAGCGATTTCCCAATGATAGCCGTTAAATATGGTCGTCAAATACCACAACTGTACAAAATCGCGTCGATTCCAACTGAAACCGTTTATACCTACACATGGACAGACCAAGAGAATCAACCCATACAGATTTAGAGAAGGGTCAACGCTATGTGCGGAACAAGAACTGTCAAGGACGAGCCAGGCATAACAATGGACACTGAAATAATGTCACCACCGCGAATTCTAGGAAACCTATAGAATGCTACAGAAGGAGACCAGACAGGGTAGTCTTGGGAAGCAAAAGCGATCATACCAGGTTCATTACATGCTGTTTCAAATAGGACGTGATAGCACATGAAAAGGAATAAATATTTCAATGAGTTTTACCTCCGCCTATTTAGACGCGTGTGCAAGTGAAAAATGTACAAAGTTTTAGACGTTATCAGTTGTCATTTCAACGTGCCGGTTGGGTCTGGTGTCTGATGTCTCCAACATTACAAAGTCTAATTTTAGGCTCGCATAGACGTAGAGGTCACGGTCGCATACTTAGAAGTGACGGTGACTAGGTTTAACTTAAAAGTAGGTTGGACTATACGTGCTCGGAGAAGCCAAGAACTCCAGATGCAAAAGAGATAATGGTGTCATACAGACTGCTAGTCCAGGTGCTTTTTGTTATGCCGTTTTGCTCATGTTGCTAATGATTGACCTTTTACACGCAGAAGGCGTATAAGTTGTATCTATTTTTGTGAGCATACTTACAAATATATTGAATTTATAAATCATCTTGTACATCAGTTAAAAACTCAATTTTTGACACTAACAAGATGTCTTAGAAGATGAAGATACCAATTTTGAAGGCTACCAATTATGAAGGGAACCAATTTTGGAAGCAGTTCTTGAGGCAGACAATTTTGAAGGCAAAAATGAAACAAAAGCTGAGACAGATGAGAAAGCTGAGAGAGCAGGAACATTTAAACAAATTATCTTGGTGTCGTCAACGTGTAAACAACGACAATAGAGGGGTGGGGCAGGATGAAATAGCTCGAGTGAATTCCTGAAAGAACTAAATTTTCACTCCGGCCTGTGGGAGCATGACCAGCACTGATCTTATATGATTAGGGACTTAATTCAGCGTATGCAACAGCCATGCAGCCTACTGGGTCTCACAACACTGAATGACAACACAGTCAATGACCTGTAGAAGGGTGGCCTTGGCTGTTCAGATGACTGTCTACTCGGGCTGTTGTAGTTCGACTGGTCTGTCCTTTGACGTCCGGCCCCTCTAAGCTCGATACTTTTGGCCGATGTCTACTGGCATCAGGCGTCTTCCTTCGACTGCTGAAAAGTCGAGAAATATTTGCATTTGATTTTATTAAAATAGTCACTATATAAACGAAGTCCGGAGGACTACAGGAGTTGTCTGAAACTTAAGCAGCATAAAGAGGAATAATTCCTCATGATATATGGTAGGTTCTTTAAGTTGATGCCCTGGTGATCTGAATAACTCAGAAAGGTCGGAGAAGATACATGTCATGATCTTTCGAGTAGATTACAGCTTTTGCCAATGCTGACGAAATATTTGAATGAATCTAAATGAAGCCCTCTCCCAGCCCTTTCCTTCTCTACCTCTCAATAAATGGGATTTCTCCATTAGCTCTTTGTAAACTGCAGTTTTGTTACTGTCTGTAGTGCTAAACAGTATACATTCTCAAGCAGCTACATTGCTCTTTTCCTGCAAGTTTCAGGTAGATTACATGATTCACAAGGACTTTAATTTTTTTTTTTCTGTTGTAAAATATGCTAGATTTTAAGACAAGGTAGTACATTTAATATGATTGTCATTCAGCATCACGTCAAAAAGTTCAAGCACCTACCTTGGTCTGCACTTGATAATTCAACTCCACTCTTATCAGGGAGAAGGGCTGTGTTCATCGGCTGTGGAATGTGACATGAAATTATGTTACTGATGATACGGCCGGAAAGCTTAACATGTAGACTAGTCTATATGATTATTTTCGGCCAACATATGAAGTCTACTGCGAATGAGCGGAGATCAAACCCGGATCCTCATGAGTGCTAATCCCTCGCGGAACCTTTGAGCCAGCAGGGATAAATTTTGTTCACGTCTTTCATAATGAGTAAAATTGATGCCTTTGTACTGTAGAGAATGAGGAGTGGAATTATATGACAAAGTGAACTATAAGTACAAGAGCTGCCATAAGGTAACTATGCCACTGTCCTTAGGGCTGTATCAATGTTTTTAGTTAATACTATAGAAGAAATGGAGGAAGGTTCCCATATGTGGTAACTCCTACAATTATGGTCAGTGCCTTAATTCCGAATAATGTACTAATACAACCCTAACCCTAACCCTACCCCCCTAACCCTAATCCTACACTTAATCCTAACACTATTGCCCATCGAGACAGGAGCATCGGTTGAAGTGAGCGTAACTCTTCATCGCCAGTTACCACATATGGAAATCCTCCCGAAACTGATGAAACTAATCTGCCTTTTACACGTGCCAGTCTTTTCCAGTCTTACCACTAGTTATATTAGTTTTTTCGGAATAGATTAAGGAGTTGACAAGAATACAAGAATACAACATTTAGAAAATACAATAAACAGTCAACATAATACTATCACTTCCGACTCTGGCGGATGTGAAAATAACACACAAAATACAAAGGGCAATACTAGTGGATATATTATCTGAAGTTAATTAACATTTTTCATGATAATAAATGCTAACTTACTGACTGCTTCCAACAATTGTTCGTCTTTTGATTTCATAAGCTGTAGAATTTTAAGCATGTTTGGATTTTTATGATATTTTACTGGCAACAATTTATTTCATTAGAGAATTTTGGATAGCACAATAAATAATGGAATTCACACTTTTTGGTTATACAATTCTTAGAAAAGGGTAAAAAATTGTCACAGTAAAAACTGTTTTTATGGTATGAAGGTGTTCGAATGATCTCCAAAATTGTAAATTTAAGCTTTACCTGAAATTTTGAACATAAATTTGCATTTTGTGCCTACTTTAGGCCTATAACACGAATGAAACAGCATAAATGCTGCAGCCTAGATAACACCACTCGTCCTCTTCCAAGAAAAGATATCAAGATCTAGTCTACAGGAGCCCAATGTCTCAAGCCAGCCGCATAAAATTACCTCCAGTCCACTCCTCCTTGCAGCCCATACTTTCCCCTTTTTTTTTTTGTTAACACCAAGATACATTCACAGTAAGTGCGCGAACACTGAATAGATTATAGGCTGATAACAGGAATCCTGGGCATTTTCAGTTTTCTCTCTGTTCGCGACATAAAATTTTGTGAATTTAAAATAAGAGAAACAGCAGAAGGATTTCCAAATGTGCACCATTATACACCATATAGACTAAACGAGATTGCAAGATTTGAAAAGAACCACTTTACTGTGTGCATCTCCAATAAACTAACTCCTCTAGTTTATACCAGCCACATCAAACTAATCCCTCTTTACTGTCGGTTGGAACTGTTCAGGAGCGTATTTCAGGATGGTCCACATATGGAAATCCTTCCAAAGCATCCTAACGCTTAAAGACGAAGGTCCGAGGCGCAGTGAGTACATATTGCCAAAATATTGCCGAATTTTATAAAGTTGACATTCAGCATCAGACTCAAGCTAGCACGTACCTTTTATATATTCCTCTTCACGGCACACAGCCTGGTCTTGTACAGTGTTGTCAACATCGGAAAGGACGTGTGCATCGCCTGAGATCATGAAATAGAAGAAAATGTTCAAATTACATGTGCAACTGATATGATTGATTTAGTCTAGATCTGGCTTAGACTTTAGATTCTAGTTAGTCTAGATCTTCACTGGAAAGATTTCCGAAAGCGCCTCATAGCCAACACAACCAAAAAAAATCGTTATGGTGATTGAATGGAGATGGAACCCGGGGAAGGATTCCGAATGAGATTAACACCCCTAACCAGAACTCATGCTTACTAATACAACCGAAAACCTAATCCTAACCCTTAAGCCAGCCCTTACCCTTACCCCTAATCCAAATATCCCAAGAGCAACAGGCTTGAGTCTCATTCGGAATTCTTCCCTCACCGTGGATCTGATGTCTGTTCAACATAAATTTAACTTCCCAAATTAACTTTACTTTTAATTTGGTCCAAATTCATTCCTATTAGGTCCTGTTTCTTAGCTGACTGGTTGTACAGAGACGCCGAAAGGGTTTGGCGATTTGCTCAGTCTTACGTAAAGATCTAGACTAGACTAGATCTAGCTATGACTGGATTGAGCAGATTTTGCCTGAAAATCATGACAGATTTTGCCTGAAAATCATGACACAAAGCGTTCTTATCATGTCTGCTGCTAATGAAAGCCTCCATGCGCAAAATTCTAGTCTTTTTCTACTTATTTTTATATTACATTAAAAATGCATCAGCAGGCACACTACCTGGATTCTTTGAACGAGATATTGGACGATTTCAACAAAATACTGGCCGCTCTCAAAATTACTTTAGGACTATCGCGTTACTTCATCCACAGCTTTCACGATTTCGTCCATAACTACTGAAATAATGAAGAAGTATGTGACGTCGAAGGACGTTCCATCAGTTTCAGAGATATTTTCTCACCTATAGGTCTATCTGCTCAGGGCTCACCACGTGTCTTGTTTTGGGCTAATCTAAGACAGACTTCTGGTGTTCACTCGGTCTGATCGTGCGGTGGAAGAGGCTGACTGAAGCGCGGGAATGGGGTTTTATAGTGGTACGGAGAGACGCTATGATCACATGTCAGCACGTTTTTTTTTGCGCAGAATTTCCAGACGGTTCGATTTTTCTGGGTCACTCACTTCACAAAAGTATTTCGTTCCCCCATCCCTCTACCCTAACCCCGCACCATTTTAATAAAGTTCACCAGCTCTCTCCCACCTTATACTCTAAAAGAAAATCAAAATAAAAGTAATGTAGCTCTATTTGGCTAAGAGAAAAAAAAATACATTTGAGATTCAAACATATTTTACCTTACGTCATGGGCGTAGATTAAGGTTCAGAGAAGGGAGGGCTGGAGACAGATCTTCGACTCAAGGTTGGAAATGTAAGGGGATAGTGGGGTAGAAGAGATCAGGAAACGAAAGCCTTTCCAGGGAAGAAACAAAGGTACACTATGAAAATGGAAAAAAAAAAAAGCAAATACGACTTTTTACCCCTAGGGAAATTGATTTACAATGCCTTACACTATTATAGTGTATACATCTCATTTCTTAATACAAACACATAGAACAATACATATCATACATGTAATTTACAGCATATTACAAATGAAATACATAACTAAGTCATTGTTGGTTGCCAGCGGTGCAGTGCCCTGGTCCCCCAGCTCTAAAGCCAGTCATTTCGTTAGGGGCGTTGCCTTTCCCTTTCATAACATCAGATACCGATAACANGGGGGGGGGGGGGGGGGAGGAGGCGGACTGTCCTAGTCCAAAGCGTCTCTCAGTGACCCATGCCACGTGTCTGTCAATGTTATAGAGAAGCCGAGCTTTATTTTTTGCCTACTGGCCCTGAGACATGTTATATCGTCACTGCACGACTATATAGCTGAGCTTTTTTACACTAGTAAATCTATACAAACGGACAGCAATTTAAACTGATGATGCAACATTTTGTCCTTTTGTTTGTGTGTTTGTCTGTGTGTTTTGTTTGTATGTTTGTTTCTTTGTTCTTAGTAACTTTGAAGATATAACGAGAAGCCTTGAGAGGCCTGTAATACAACTCCCTCCTCGCCCCGCCCCACCCCGCCCCATAGCTACATGTCCCAACCCGAAACCCTACCTAACCCTCGGCAGCCTCCTATGTACCATAAAATGTGCATTGTAGTGTGTGAGTATCCCCTTCCACAACTGATATGTTCTTTCATTTGCACCCCTACTAAATACTCCTCAGTCACGCCTCTGATTTACTGCCCTATTATTTGTCATCACTTGAATGGAAAATAACCAAAGGCGAGAGATTAATTTAAAAGAGAAAAAACGATTTTTTTTTCTGCACTTTGTCAGGGGTCTCTGAAAAACAACTTGAGAACTAGTCAAACCCAAAAGAAATTCTTATTAGGTCACACAGTTTTCACATCCATGAAAAATAAAGTTTTATTGAACGCGTAGACGAGTAGTGCTTGCCACGGGTAACTGAATTGTGTAGTGTGAACACTTCTCAGTAATTTCTTTTCACTTTTTTGGTTTTCATTTGTCCAGCAATATTGCTGCAAAAGCTTGGCTAATAGTGTTTTCATCACCTCACTGGTCAGTCTGCTTTGAAATAGGTCATTGTCTGGCCTTGTTTTTTTAACCATTTTATTACGTAATATTCAAGGTCAGTGCACTGGAGATCTCTTTCTTCTCTGCACATGAACAGCGTTATATCCAGGCTTTCTTCATCCATCAATTCTTCCAGCAATCCATTCAGTCATCCATCAGTTTGTCTGTCTATCTGTTCATTCACACATATGCGTACATATTCGCAAACACAAACACCTTCTATACGCACTTACTTAGACACACACCCGCACAATAAAACAGGTCACCCATTGTCTTGTTACAACGTAAGTTCATCACCTCAGTTTTACAAGTGTTCTTAGATCTATATGGTATAATCCTTGGACTCTCCCAATATATGATTGAGTTATGGTCAAGGAAAAGGTTAGTGTTAGGATTAGAGCGAGAATAGGGAAGAACGGGAAGGGGGAGGGGGTGGGGGAAGATAGGGGAAAGGGGGTCCATGAACGTTGTCCCAAGGGTGCTTTCTTTTCCCTAGTACTATCTAGTACCATAATAATTATGTAAACCGTGGGAGTGTCTCAGGATTATATCAAAAGGACTTACGACATTAGGATCTTTAACCCGAGGTTACAAAATCTGGGCAAACCGTTCGAAAACTCAAAGTGCTTTGAGACCTGGTGCAATTAAAGTACTCTCAACTCCATCACGTGACCTAGGAATTCTTGCTCACACATTGGTTTGTTTACATGCTCTGCTCATGCATGATTGCTCGTCATTTATCAAATAGCCTAGCAATCCCTAGATCACGTGGCGTAACTGAAAATACCTCATTCCACATCTCAATACGTTGCTTTACGCTGACAGTCGGCTCTCTTGCTGCATTTGGTATAAACATACTGCACTATAAAAAAAAAAAAACAACAGGCAGTGTGAGAGAAGACCTAGTTTGGTTTTTTGTTTTGTTTTTTTTTATTTTCTTAATCACAGTATGACCCCGCGAATTCAAATTCCACTAACCAGGTCGATCATGTCAAGTTTGTGAGCTATTCGAGTTCATGAGTAAAATTTCACATTGAATAAAGCACCCATAAGTCAAGGGCCGTATGGTTGATGATCTATGCGTTAATGTTTTGGGAGATTTTCCTAGGTTACCGCAATGCGTTTAATTAACGCCAAGGATTATACGTTAATAACAACAACAGAGCATAAGAGCACTCCCGAGTATCATGAATGGAAGTTGAAGGGTGGTGAAATCTCGTGTACATATTATCCATGTTCAGGCGCGAGTTTTTCGATTGTTATTGTAAGGACAGACAAGGGATGGGCCTCTGACCCGGACCTGCCCAAAGAACAGAGGTGAATAATTTTGTTTTAAAAAAAAATCACTACAGAGCATAACAACAAGTACATCGAGGTCGTCACGTTCTGTATTAAAATGCCTACCTGTCTGTGTGTGCTTGTGTGAGTCTGTCTGTCTGTGTTTCTGCCTGCTTTTCTGCCTATCTGTCTATCTTCTGTCTATATGTGTGTCTGTCTGTCTGCCGGTCTATTTCTCTGTCTCCCAGCCGTATGCCTGCGTGCCTGTCTATCGGTCCGTCCGTCCGTTCGTCCGTCTGTCGTGTCCGTCTGTTTGCTTGCCTGCCTGCCTGTCTGCCTGTCTGTCTGCCTGTCTGCCTATCTGCGTGCGTACCTGCCTGCCTGCTCGTCCGTCTGTCTGTCTGTATGTCTGTCTGTCTGTCCGCTTGCCTGCCTATTTGTCTGTCTGTCTGTCTGCCTATCTGTCTGTCTGTCTGTCTGTCTGTCTGTCTGTCTGTCTGTCTGTCTGTCTGTCTGTCTGTCTGGGAGGGAGGGAAGGAAGGAGGGACCAAACTAGGTCCTCTAGGTCCTCTACTATTTTCCTTATCATCAATGATCTACTTCATTCTAACTCTCAGTGCGATCTTTTTTGCACTGATGACGCCAGCTAATCCCACATTCCTCAACTACCCCCATCCCCCCCCCCCCCNAAGAGACAACACACACACACACACACAGCTAGGACGCAAGTCATTCAGCCAGCATAGATCTACCTCCCACCACATCACTGAGGATAATGCAAGAAACCACGCATCGGACAAAAAATAAAAAACCAAAAACAATCGATATTAGATCTACAGCTGCTTCTCTTGTGACTTATACGCTGTGACGGATTTAGGCATGGGGACGTTCCCAGGTCCAGCACTTGTAAGGGTAAAACCATGCTGACGACAGAATCCGACGGTCAGACCGGACCCGACGTTTTCTGTCGGGCGCGCCGCCCATGCTAACGCCGGAAACCGACGGTCAGATACCACTACAAACACGGGGTGTAGCAGAAGAAGAAAGTTGTTGTTCTTGTTGTTGTTGTTGTTGTTGTTGTTGTTGTTGTTGTTGTGGTTAAGGAGAAGATATAAGATTCCCTTACAGACGATTTGGGGTCCACTTCATGCAAAGACATCGCCAAACACTTATTTAACAATGTTGTGATGTAATTTTTCTGGTTTGTCAAAAAATAGCTGATCTTTGCTGTACCGTTAAAATAAGATTTTCATCATCCATCTTGAAGACTTTCTTGTAAATAAGTGACAGTGACGCTTTCGATGTTCGTTCGAAGAAGTTAAGTTATTGCGCTATGTTTAATTATAGACAGTTAGGGGGTANGGGATAAAAGGACACAACTATGCAGAGAAATGTTGCTGAAATTTCCTCCCTTGCGCCCGACGGTCAGAATAAATAGAACACGCTCTACCGGAGACGGTCTGTCCAGTGCCGTCTCAAGACGTCGGGCGGCAGCATGGGAGGCCAAACCGTTTTTCACTATCTGTTGTTACTATTTAGTCTGTGCACATTCTTTTCGGGCCGAAAACGGTCCGGTCTGACCGTCGGGTTCCGTTGTCAGCATGGTTTTACCCTAAGGGACTCCGCGCCAGAAACCGAGATTTTATTTTAATGGCTATGAAAACATGGGGATGAAAGTTAAAGAGAGAGAGACGGATGGAGCCGGACAATTTACATTATTTCGTTCACAATTTCCTCAGTCCAACCTTCTGTAAAATGGATACCTGGCTATATGCAGTGAAAGTTGTCGTCAGAATGCTGGTGATCGGCGCCTGTATCTGACAGCGGCATTGTATACTCCCCAGGGAGCTCAGAAAGTCCTAAAGTGATCTGACTTGCTGGCGTAATAACAGTGTAAAATCGCGTGAGCCTAGATACGAGACTTGTAAACCGTATTTTTATTATTATTATAACAACAATCATTATAAATGTTTATTGTATTCTCTGACACTATGGCAGAGTTTGCCCCAAAAATGTCCTTCTTATGGTATGAAAAGATACCCCACACAACTTTCTTGCCCATGTCATCACGCACAGCCCACCACGGCTCTGCCCATTCTTTGAATGCTCTGTGCATTGGGTCAAAAGTCAATACATTTTTCGGCGGTGCTTTGAAAGCTTTCCAAAACTCTAACGCAACCTTGACATGGCAGCTATTTCAAGGGTAGAAACTGGAAGAGGGGAAAATGATACTGAACATGTCACATTCAGGCCCATTCTTTGAGGTGCTGGGAAAAAACGTAAACCAGAAAAGTCAGCTGCCTTTTGATGCTAGAGAAACAAAAATCAACTGAGAATTTACTTTTAAAAAAAAAAAAAAAACCTCTGGCGGCTAAACGAAAACCAGATCGAGAACATTATAAGAATTAAATGATGTGAAACATATGCCAAAACAATGCATCTGATCTCGACAATTTAACAGTTCTCCTAATGCACAGCTATGACTTATGAGGGTCAAACTATTATTTCATGAAGTTTAATTAAAGAGATGAATATTCCATCTATACTGCCTTGCAGTTCTTAAGATCTACAACTGAACCACATTAAACGTGATCAGTGCCCTCAAAACAGCAGATACCTCCAAAGTTACTTTTGATTTGACAGACTTGTATTTGTTTCCAGCAGACTTTCTTCCCTAGGGAAATAAAAAGGCAACTGTTTGTTGTTTTTTTCGCCGCGATTCAAGCTTAAAAGCTGACCATTTATGAGAGACGGACTTTGCTGAACACTATAAAAGGATTGTTTTTGTACTGCCGTATGTTGCCGTTAATGTTCACGGAAACCTGTGAAACAGTTTGCATGTGTTTATTACAGTCTATTACTCGTGGACCGATACCTGACTTTTTAAGTATCGCAATACGCACATATCAAACTGTCAGTATGTAAAAATTGGATTCTATTTTGAATCTGCTATTTAGTGCTGGGTGGACATTTCCATATTGTCGATACGTTTTTAACACTTACGATACCTGTTCGATACTTTCGATACCTTTCTATCCTTTCGATACCTTATGATACCGCAAAGCTTAGCACTGAGAAAACTGGTTGCCAGTCTTTCTAGATGAGGTATTGAAGATCGAAAATTAATTTCTATATTTTCGATACCATTTGGTACCGTTAGCTTTGGCCCGCTATACCGGTATACTTTGGCCCGGTATACTTTCGATACCGCTAATCAGTTTTGCATTAGAGAAGTAACTGGTTTGATACTGAAGATCAAATGTGGATGGGACTTAATTTCGATACTTTCGATATCTTTTTCATCAGAGGCTCTCTCGTGAAGTATCTTACTCAATAATAAATCGGCATTCCCAAGTATTGGAAGTATCGATACTCAGAAACAATATTGTTCATCATCAAAGTCTTTTCCCCTTTGAATAACAAATGATTGACCTTAACGTTCTTCTGCGCACCTCTTCGCCAAGAATACTATTTACATAAATTAATGAGTCGTGCATTTTTAATAACAGTATAAAAACACTGTGGGGCTCCATACTTGCCGGTGATTTCCAGGCAGTAAAAATGTGGAGATCAGGAAATGAAGGCAGAGAACAGTATAGCTACCTCAACATTTGTAAACAAAATCCGTAGCGAGAGAGCTAATTCTCGACATTATCTTTTGTTATCAGACTTCATCCTGTAGTGATTTTAAAACTTACTCCGTGAGTGTCTTTCTGGAATGAGATTTTAACCTAGATCTACCAGAACTGTTGTTGCTGTGTGTTGACCTTTACAAATCTCTATCTACATTTATGTCAATGTGAATAAATAGATGGTCCGGTCAATAAACTGATTCATTTTTTCTGCTCTTACGTGGTATCATGTTGTCAGCTACAGAACATTAGTAAGCACTCACAGTGAGCAGCAGCGAAAGAGATACAATCCCAAGGTGAGTGTGCATGATGTGTGTTTACAGACGCGTTGTGACATTGCTGAATGGAAGTTATTGGTGACCTAAATTGTTCGGGAAGTGATTCGTACAGGTTTAGTTGTCGCTACTAGATGAGTAAAATCTTTAGTTATGTCAAGATTTTGGTAGGATTTATGCATGAGCGTCTTAGAGAAATTCATTACGCAAGAGGGCTTGAACTTCGCAAGTCCTGTAATACCTCTTAATGTAGGCATTTTTGTGAGCGAATGACAATTTGATGAAGTTATTTTCAGTGGTGTAAACAGTATATTCCGTCATATGTCATTTATACCTTTATTGTCCGTGTGAAGTTGAGATCTCATTCTGTAGTGCTAATATCACATAATCCATAATACCATTGTAAATTCCCGACTTATCTTATTCTGGGGAATAGTGTTATGGTTATACACTATCTATCTCATTTCCCACTCCCGTTCACTCGCCACCCCAAACACACACACAAACACACACACACACACACACACACACACACACACACACACACACACACACACANACACGCACGCACGCACACACACACACACGCACACACACATACACACACACACGCACACACACACATACACACACACACACACACACACATGCACGCACGAACGCACACATACACACAATAACACTGCGTCCTCACACTGCAGTCCAATGGAGAAATACGAATAAAGTGTCTTTCCCAAGGCCACCACAGTGCAAATGGCCCCGCCCTGGTATTGAATCCACAATCCAAAGACCTAAAGTTCTACAAGTTTTCGATGAAAATGAAAAACATTACTTTGATTCACCCCGTAAGGAAATTGATTTACAAAGTGATACAATGTTATACATCTCATTGATAATGCTAACACATACATAACATTACAAAGTCACTGATNCAAAAAAATTAAAAAAAAAACCTCCCCCAAACCCTCCCAAACCTCTCATTCCACCCCACCCATCCCCACACCGAAGGTCGTAGTAAAAAAATCTTGATCAAAATACATCCAGCATTCGAAACTATAAAAACAAGTCCATCTGACTGGAGACAGCGGGTACTGGACAGCAGTTTTGAAGAAATCCAGAGGATTTTTATTTGTGGGCGGAGTTTGCCTACCGACTGTGATGTTTGATTGGTGCAGGTTTAAATGATGTTTTTTAATAGTCTTCATTAATGCTTGCTCTAGGATGCTGCAGGACGTACGACAAAATGATGTGTAGTACTTCTCAATGTGATAATCATTTCAGCATACGATTGCAAAACTCTGAGCGATTTTTTTTTCAAAACTTAACCCGGTACATGACAGAGACCCTGATACTGATTTAGTCTAAGATAACGATGGCGATAAAAATCAACTTTTATTCACACTGGATGGGAAATATTCTACACTGTGATAATATATATTATACATTCCATTCATGATAACACAGACATAGATATCAGTGCACATACCACATAACGCTACTACAGCTTTATCGTAAACCAAATCGTTAATGCAGTCATTGACTCATTGCTTATCAGAGCTGTGCCTGGTACCTCTTGGCTCGAATGCCGGGTATTCATTTACACTGCAGTCCAATGGAGAAATACGAGTATCTAGTAAAGTGTCTTTCCCAAAGGATACCACAATGCGAATGGCCCCGCCCTGGTGTTGAACCCACAATCCAAAGACCTATTATAGTCCTACAGGGTTGAAATGAAAATGCAAAACATTACTTTCATTTACCCCTTAGGGAAAGAGATTTACAATGTCATACAATGTTATACATCATTCATAATGCAAAAACACAGATGATATTACAAATTAAATACTTAACGAAGTCACTGATGGTCGCTAGCGGTGCCGCGCCCTGGATAATCGCAACTCCTTTAATTATTTGCGACTTTTGCCATGTTGCCAAGTAGTTGCAGTTAAGCGGAGCTGATGTACATACGTAACCGGGTGGAAAGGCATATAGTAGTATTGATTGGTATTTAAGGGGGAGGAAGGTGAGCTTAGTCTGATAAATTTTCAGATGTTACATATTATTTTAAGGAAGTGTGTCACCAGGGATTTTACCAAATTACTGTGAATGATCAATTTTGAGCAGAAAGGCCGAAAAAACCTACAATGGAAAATTTCTGTCCCTGCCGGGGATCGAACCAGGGTCTCTCAGCTTGCAAGTCTGAACGTGTTACCACTACACTACAGGGACGCTAACTTCACAGCAATTTAATTCTTTAATACCTACTGCCTGAATCGGTCCCTAATTTACACGTGCGAACCCAGTGTTCACCCATGACCCAAACACACTTCCCGACTGCTCACACATAACTGAAATATCTCAAGTCAGTAAAGCAGAGATAGACTTGCAGTATCACCAAACTTTTTGTAATTATTTCTCCTTAATTCGTATTTCACTGTCGATTTGTGTTTTGCTGTTGTTGTCATTATCGTTGTTTTTATTGTTGTTGTTGTTGTTGTGTGTTTGTTTGCTTGTTTGTTTGTTTGTTTGTTTGTTTGTTTGTTTGTTTGTTTTCATTAATTTTCCAGATCCGCTGAACTTTAACTCTCTTTACCTATTTTCACAATTTGTCCTCAAAGTTTTCCCTGATTTTCTTCCATCAGCCGCAGCTCACCTCTCCTCCTCTCCTTCTCTGCTCACATTTTTCTTCTAGATAGACTAAAGACTAGAAGTCACTTCTTTTTCCTCATTTGGTACTTTTTTGTTTTTACCAGTGTGTCTTGTCCCGTAAATCATACACATACTTAAACGTCATTAATTATTACTAGCAACATCACCCATTCTTTGGAAGGGATGCCATGCCTGAAACCACTAAGCAGCGAAAATGTCACAATGTATAGTGATGGCAGACGACTAAGCGTTGAATGGACTTCGATCCATTAATTCGTGAAAGGGAAACAACTTTTGACTCAGAAAACTCCAAACAAAAGCTGTCGCTTACACGAACATTATCTCCTTGTTTCTTATTTAATATACAGCATCTCTAAAGAGAAACTCTAAGCCCGCCACCCAACTCAGCATCAACAAGAACATGTCAGATTACACGGGTGTGGGTGGCTTCGTTAGTAAATGCAGAGACCTCACATGAACGCCTCCCCTTAGCTTCAACGACAGCTATGATGGGCAGTTATGATGTCTTAACTGAGGTTATCCCAGCCAAGTGTCATTGCCACTTCATCTCTATCTCCACAGTAGAACAATGTCTTTTATCTAAGACCACAAGGGCAATATCACTATCAAAATCACTTGTCAAGAGCTCTCGCGAGCAGTTATCTAGGGGCTCGTGCTGTAATGCAAAACAAACGAGCTTTCGCAATTCTTTGATCCCAAGTGATACGTAAAGGCGAGGAGAAACAGATACGAGAGAGAAAGGAGAGTGGGAGAGTGCAAGAGGAGAGGAGAGAGAGAGAGAGAGAGAGAGAGAGCGAGAGAGAGAGAGAGAGAGAGAGAGAGCAAGAATGGAAACGGAAAGGTACACAGAGAGGACAACTTCGCTAAAGACGTACGTGGGCAGTCTTTCAATGAATAGATTTATCAGCCAAGCCGAGAAGTTACATTTCAACAGACACTTGACCTAAATGGGCATCATCATCATCATCATCATCATCATCATCATCATCACCATCATTATCATCATCATTTAAAAGCTCAACCTTAATTCAAGGAATTTAATAAAAATCTAGTAAAGAATTAAGACCGAAAATTTCATCTAAACGTTTCGGCTCTAAAGCCTTTATCAATAGAATGAAACAATGGTTATAGCTTTCGCATTAAAAGCAACCACATCATCATCATCATCATCATTATTGTAATAGAAAACGAAAATTGTAAAACACTACGTCAATGCGACAACTTTAATGTTATAATTGAACTAAAGGTAAAACAGTCTAGACGTTTAGGCAAAAGCCTTCTTCAGTAGAAATAATATCATCTTCATCATCATCGTTATCATAAAGATTAAAATAAATGTGACATCACCATAAATATCGCCCTTATCATCGCCACTATCGTTTCCATTGCCACAACTACAAACAACAACAAAAAGAACCCCAGCAGCCATTAAAAAACCATTAGAAGCCCTTTAAAAATAACAAGCAAATTTAATATAGATAACAATCAATATCATCACCACCACAACCACAGACAACAACAAAAACAACCTCAGCAGCAAATAGAGAAGCATTAGAAGCCCTCTAAAACTAGTAAACTTAATATAGACACCAATCAATATCATCACCACCACCACCACCACCACCACGAACAACAACAAAAACAACCTCAGCAGCAACGAAGAAAATCATTAGAAGCCCCTTAACAACAACAAGTAAACTTAATATAAGCAACAACGAATGACAACACCACCAAAAAAAAAAGCAACAACGAGTGACAGCATCACTATCAACGATCACAATAACAACGAAATGCACCTTTCACGAGAAGGAAGAAGCCCTCACTGTTCTTCTTCAGAATTTTAATAGCCTTCTCTGTCATCTCTGCAGGGTCTCGGTCTAGCTCATAACTATATGGTCTTGGTTGAACAATCCTGGAGAGATGGCAGAGAATAATTATGATACAATAATACATGTAATATACAAACTCGCACACACGTAAATGAGTGTCTGATAGTAATGTATGTATTGTAAAGTGCCTTGAGCTTTGTGTGTGTGTGGGGGGGTGGGGTGGGGGGCGCGCTATATTATTATTTTATCATCATTATTACATCAATGAACTCTGATAAGACACTTGCTCTCTACTAACCAAGGATTTGATAGCTTGTCTTTACAAGGTCGGTGTTATCCGAGGTAACTGTTATAAGAAGTTTTGTGTTATCCAAGGTTAGCTTTTACAAGAAATGGAGCAATTCAGGTGTGAACTCCAAATGGGAATCCGCTAAGCAGAAGATTGTGTTATGAATATGGTGGTGTTAGTCTGTAAAAAATCCTCACCAGTGTCCTCATCGTCATCATTATCGATATCGTTGTCGAAATCAAGCTGTTGTCCTTGCTTGTCATCTTTACGTTTATAATATCAAATTCGTAATGATGCAGTAGACTAGGACCCTCAGAACTCGAAGTTGAAGGAATTAAACCATAGTTTTGAGTATGTGATGTTGTGGGTAAACTGGATGTAGAAATGAAGTCACTTTGAACCAGATAAAGATGGCTGGGGAGAGAGGAGCAGGAGAGAGAAAGAAGGAGGAAGGAGAAATATAGAAAGAACAAGGCAGAGAGAAATATAGGAGACAAAGATAAAAGGAAAAGGAAAAGCACATGGAAACAGGAAGACAGGCTTGTATGCAAACAGAAAGAGGAAAGTTTGGCAGGCAGATAGACGATAATTTGGTAAGAAGAGAAAGGAGAAGCCAGGTTTAAATCACATTGTAACTTCGGGTATAGACTGAGGGATTATAAATGTTTACATTTCTGAGTTGTTTTCACACTACGCTTATTCGTATGGATACGTTTCTTTGGGCATACAAGTTTCCTTACCATGACATAAGTCAGTGATACAATAGCTACAACTGTGCTGAAAAACAACAAGGGGATACAAAATTTCAATATAAGTGACACGTTCTCTTGAATCGTGTTCTTTGTAATGTGAGTATTTGTTGAAGGAACGTCGTCTGAAGACCTCACTCACTTTAGAACCCGGTGCTTCAATGAGTTCTGATATTTTGAACCAGAGCATGAGGTGTCTAAGAATTCGATCGCAGAAAGTCTGTTAGAGAAACCGGTCTTATACACAAGCAACATATTGTTGTAGAAAAAGAGATGTCATTTTCACCCAGATATGGTTTGATCCTGTTGTTAGACTCCTAAGCAGTTAGTCGAATGATGGCCAGTTCAGAAAGACGGAAAGAGAGGGAGAGAAAGAGAGTGAGAGAGGGAGGGAGAAGAGAGAGGGAGGGAGAAGAGAGAGGGAATAGAGAGCAAGATAGAAAAACAAAGAGAGAAAAGAGAGAGAGAGAGATAGTAAAGTAGAGAAAGCATGAGACAAAGAGAGAGAGAGAGTGAAAAGAGAGATCATGAGAGAAAAAAATTAGAGAGAATGAAAGAGACAGACAACTAATTGAAAAGAGACATAAAAGGAAAATAAAAGAGACGGGGAAAGAGTGAGAGCAAAGAAAGAGATAGAGAAATCAAAACAGAGATAGAGACAGAGAGAGAGAACGCAAAGAGAAATGTCGAGAGAGAGAAAGAGAGAAAGAAAAAGACAGAGAAGAGACAGATAACAAGAAAGAGAAAAATAATAAGGAGACAGTTAGGCAGAAAGAGAGAAAATAATTTTGTAACCTTTAAGAGGGGCAAATCACTCATTTTGTACAAACCAAACCAATTACTCCTCTAATATAATATAAAATCTCCCTTTTTGGAGGCCTTGCCAGCCAGTGTCAGGGTATAGAAATACGTAAAATGACACGTGATCTAAATAAAGCATCTGATTTTAAAGTTTCAGCTACAGTTTGAGCCTTCTACATCTAAAAATAAAGTGTGTAGCCCTATGTATTAGCACGCGGTCAAAACCAGCATTTTGAAAAATTGGGTACTAAATCAGAATTCAAGGTGACCTTTTTTCGAAATAGATTGGTGAACTTAATGTTGGGCGTTGAC
>JAWQUT010001081.1:0-13921 GCA_033807755.1 Ellobium chinense | reverse complement strand
TGTGTGTGTGTGTGTGTGTGTGTGTGTGTGTGTGTGTGTGTGTGTGTGTGTGTGTGTGTGTGTATAGAGAGAGAGGTAGAGAGCAAGAGAGAGTACATAACGAGAGTATACAGAGATAGAATAAAGAGAAAGAGTATAGGAATAATACAGAAGTATAATATATAGAGAGACCAAAGAGAAAGTACAGAGAGAGGGAGAGAGAGAGAGAGAGAGAGAGAGAGAGTGCAAAGAAATATAGAGATAGAAAAAGAGTAAAGAGATAGCACGGAGAGAATAGATAGAGATAGTACACAGAGAGTATAGAATGGATACAGAGAGAGACCGTACAGGGAGAACGAACAGAGAGAGAGAGATATTACAGAGAGAGAGAAAGGGTATATAGCTAGAAATAGAGAGAAAGGGAAAGAGTGAGAGAGAGGGAGGAGGAGAGAACGATAAGTCGGGATGACATAGAGACACATTTTTATAAACTGGCTTTGTATGAAAGTGGTGTATGTTAGCGTGTTGGTATTGTCAATGGATCTTTCTCTTTCTCTCTCTCTCTTTCTCTCTCTCTCTCTCTCTCTCTGTATATGTCCCTGCATGTATATGTTTGGGTGCACACACACGATTGCGCCTGTATGTGTGCGTGAGAGAGAGAGACAGACAGACAGACAGACAGACAGACAGACAGACAGACAGACAGACAGATAGACAGACAGACAGCCGGACAGAGAGCAGGAAAGAGAGTTGTGACTTTATTGTTACATAATTGTTGTGATATAATATTATTTTATTATTCTATGAATATTGTGGTTATTCTGTGCAATGCAGTGCAATATCAGTGAACGAGCAAAAGAGTTGGGGAAAACTTCAATATTTGTGTCGGATGTTCTTGCCTAATCTGGACTGTAGATATAAAGAATTATCAACATTATAATAATATGTACATATTACCACTCAGAAACGCGTACACATTCACCTATCCACAAATCCACAAATATCCCAATACACACACAGACAGACACGCACACTAAAATATATATTAAACACACACGTGTACCACGCGCACACACCTGCACAGTCATGCCCATACATATTACTATGAAATTCGATATAAAGCATGCCTTTGATGTATCTATTATTGAGGTATACTTGATATACTTGTTATTACCTGCCTCATTAATGAAATAATAAAATGATAATGAGTCCATGCAGGTGAAATTGATACTTGATACCAAATTAAGTTACAATTAATAAATGAATCAACACTTAATATCGAGGTTCCTCTATTTGTACACATAAGGAGATAAATCAACCTTTATTTACCCATCAACGGAATATGTTTTACAATGTCTGTTAGTATCAGTATTACCTATTAATTAATCAGCTGCACGCGGGAAAGGAGGAAGGGAAAGTCAAGAATTTTGACTTCCTTATGTATTGTACAATGACACTTCGATATTAAATTATCAAATCAATAGGTATACCTCTTTACTAAGTATGAGATCATAATGCGCGAATTCTTAAGAAGATTTTTTTTTCATGCACCTATGGGCATTTGATATAAGAACTTTATTTAATGATATGATAATTACATAATCTTTACAAACAAGGTAGGTCTGAGCATGGGTTCCAGCTTCTAATGTTAAGATTACACAGATCTTTCTTTATTCCTCGAGAGAGGATATCGGCTTAGTGAGATCGATCTATGGATTACAGTGATTTCGTGGGGATACCCTACAGAAGAACAGTTTGATGAAGTAGATTTAGCTCATTAAAACAATTTTAGCGCCAGGAATGTCGTTTTCTTCAAGCTCTACATAGAGCTAAACTCTAGCCTCGGACAATGTTATGTACCGATGTGCACTTTGGCTGGGACAAGTGACGTAGGCGGTTATCGGAGAGGTCCACGTGGAAGATCTGAAGAACCCTATAAAGTGTGGTCAAATGTTTAAGGCGTTAACCTTCAAAATCTAATGATCGTGGGTTCAAGTCGAGTCATTATCGCATCATACAGTAAATGTCTTTGGAAAGTATTCCATCCACATTTTCTTCAGCCCACATATTCTTTTAAATGGGTACCTGGCTATAGACAGTAACATCTATTCTTAGAAGGCTGGTGACCAGCGTCGGTAAAGTGCAGCGACAATTCATGCTCCATATCGAGTTGAGAAAGACTGAGAGTGATCTTGCCAGTACTATTTCTGTTAAGTCGTTAAGGATAAGCAGTATTAATAATATTATTATCCACTTTCACTAAATATACTCTACACCGCCATTAGACAATACAAAACAAAGCAAAAAGATTAAAAACATGATCACACCCTTTAAGAAACATCCTACCTATTCCTAAGTCTCTCCATTAGTTGCTTATCAATGAAAGGACAGACTTGAAAATCTCATGTTTCATTTTCATATGTATATGTGAACAAGTCCCAGAATATCTCTCAGAACTAGTGAGGTTATACCAGCCAGCATGAAGACTAAGATCAGTTAATGTCAAACTTCTTGAAACACACACAGCCAGACTATCTCTAGGTTAAAGGACTTCTTTTCTATAGGTTGTCCTAAGATGTGGAACAACATCAGTGTAGAAACTGAAAGGAAACATGAGAACATCACCCTTAGAAACAAACTTAACACCGAATTGTTTTATAGCAAGATTTGATATTCAGTAGCCAACTTGTCTGAGAGAAATTCCATCCACAGTGAGTGTATAGATGGCGATTATATCAACAGGTCTGCCAATTCATGTGTTTATGTACGTGTGTATGTGTGTACATGTGTATGCCAGTGAGGTATATTGGTTCTGCTGTACTTTTCGGAATTACTATTTATGCAGTCTATGTGAATATTACTATGTAATTACGCAGTGCCTTAGACTTAGAGCACTTTTGTTGTAAATTTTGTGCTCTATATAAATCATTATCACATTACATTACATTACATTATTATTATTATTATTATTAATATCATCATGATTATTATTGTTACTATATACTTTTATCCACTGATTGTAGTTTTTCCGAACAGGGTTGTAACTAGCATCCCACTCCTTCGGCCCCACCAACACAAGAATTTCCCCTCAATGTTAGGATAATACCAGGGAGCGAAGGAGAAAAACATGATGATAATTATCATTATCTACTATAAACATACACACATGCTGGTGCAAGTACTCACACACAAACATACTCACATACTGGTGCAAGCACTCACACACAGATACACACATACAAATATACACAGAATCCCTCGTGATTTTGGGTAGAACCGTGTGAGTTTATTTGTTCAATAAATTTGCCCATTGAGTTACTCCTTTTTTTCTATCCCCCTTATCTCAGCGTTACGTGTCCTTATAATGCCGTGTTTGAACATAATCATCAGTGAAACAGAAGGCGTGGAAATGCGTGGAAATGTTATTTGGTGTTTATTTAAAACAAAATATGCTCACAAATTGGCAGTTTGGCTTAGAGTAGTTTCCCCTCTCGCACCTGCAATACGCACCATCCTCCCTTTCAGTTTAACCACTTTGTTCATATACAATGGAGCCGAGGAGGTAGTTACGGCCCTGATTTTACATTATTTCCACACAACTCATTCTTTCTCACCCCCTCTCTCTCTCTCCCTCTTTCTCTTTCTCTATCTCCTCTGTCTGTCTCTCTCTTCCCACCCACCTACTTACTACTCTCACATGATCTTATGTAATAAAAGATCAACATTTTTGTCAACATTATTACAGTGTCCAGTTTTGTTTCGTCCTTTGTAGTTTATGAACTTCCCAACATATTCTCAATGTTCATAAGAAGTTGAACAGGAGATGGCTATAATTAATATGCCTGAAAAGCGAGGTCTCAGTTATTATTTATACCCAAAAAGTGACATACTGGAATCACATGATATGAATTAGATATAAATGTTCCATAAGCAATTGATGTTTAAAAGAAACAATTTGCTGAAGACTCGGGGAAAGAAGAAAGACTGTAAATTCAACTTTACTTTTTTTTTCTAGAGAAGTTGTCATTAAGCAGAGTTAAATTAACAACAAACAAGCTTAAATAAAGTACACTACGACCTCATTAACTCGAAGTTTAATAGAGAGGACCAGTCTATAATAGAGGATGTTGTTGTTGCTGTTGTTGTTGTGGTTAATGGTTTTTTTTTTCACATGGCATGGCAATAAAATCTTGCTGGACTTGGAACCCGGATGGATTTAGTAGGCAATATTCCAGGACATCTGCTTAGAGATTTCTTTAGGGTTAGAGACGGACTTAGAAAAGAGAAAGTTCAAGTGAGAGAGATCCTAGACAATGATAATGTCTACTCACTGTCCCCTAGTCCTAAACCTGCCCTTAACCGTTAAAAAAAAAATGCAGGAATGAGCAGATAGGAATGTCTTGATGTATTGTCTACGAAATTTGCCAGAGTCCCGGGGTCCACAAGAGTGCAATGCAGTGCGGTCTGCAAACACATAACATTCTATTCATGTTTCATTAAGTTAAAGGATTAAAAACGTACTATAATATGTATATATAATAAGGTAAGTGGATTTAAACGTATGCTTCAGTTCAATATCTGATTAATTACGGTGGACGTCGGATAATTATGTCGAATTATAAACAAACAAACCAATAACATGTAGCTCAGAATTGTGTCCAGTCTGACAACAATGCAGTTGACTTCACGTTATCGCGTACCATATAATATAAACTTTAGCATAACGCTTCATTGCCACACGTTTAACATACAAAATGGCTAAATAAAACTTGCTGGATAATCGGAACTCCCTGTTCCGTGTTCCCAAGGGTTGCGGTTAAGCGGAAATGAAAAGGTGGAAGAAAAATGCATATACCTCGGACAGATGTTCTCCTTTGTTTGTATGTTACAAACGGAATATATTATGATAAAATATCAGGATTTCATAATAATGACTTTGAGGTGAAGTTTTCGTCATCTGGGAGTGATTGAAAGATGAAGATAAGATAAAATGAGACTTTATTTCCCCTCAAGGGATTATGTTTTACAGTGCTATACACTACTATACATTTCGTTCATAATAACATATACAACAGTGCACATAATACATAAGTCTGTAACGTATCACAAACCAAATCTTTACCGCAGTTATTCTCAGAGCATCGACTCGAATGCCGACACAGCTCTACTGCCAGTTGTCCTTTCATACCTGGATCGAATGGGGAAACAGGAGTAAAGAGACTTTTGCGAGAACACCATCACCCAAGCGCCCGGCCCAGGGGTCGAACCCACAAACCCAGAACCTTATTATGTCTACTTCTGTTCATGAGTATATACTCACATGTCACATGGTCACGTTGCCTGCATCTTAAGGGGAGAGAACAGCCAGAGAATACATAATGGTTACAGGCCTGTAATTGTACTTTCACTTTGTGGTCCTAGAACTTAGGGGGTATATTTCATCTCCCCTTTTCCCTCTTTTGGCATGCCCTGCTTCCAGTAATAAGGGCTCCAGGGGGGGAATTTTGATATCATGGGAATCTGTGTCCATTTTACTTTATTTTACCAGGCACTATTTAGCCCTGGGCTGGAACTGCCAGCTCAAGGGTGTGCTCAGGCGGAAGAGGAGGGGATTGGCATTGACCAGTGAAAAAGGTAGGGTCTGTTTACAAATAGCAACCAAGCTCAAAATTCCAATGGGCTTGCTAGGGTTGGGTAAGTCTTAAAATTTGGGCCACATAATGAGCTTCAATCTGGTATGGGTCTGGGTGAAAGCTAAAACTTTGGGTTCAGAGGGCAGCTCAAAATGTTAATATAGCCCATACAGGAAAAAAGGGTCAAATCCTATTACAGGTCTGTAACCTAATTTCAACATAATTAGCAAGTTCCCTTGAGTCGTGTCCCTTGTAATATGAATATTGGTACAGCGAACGCCTTCCGGAGACCCAACCCGCCTTAGAACCCGGTACATCAGTGAGTTCGAATATTTTAAACCAGAACATTAGGTGTCTGAGAACTCGATCTCAAGGTGTCTGTCATAGAACCCGGTCTGATACATGCCCAATACATTGCTTTATAAATAGAAACAAGAAAGAGTGAGAAAGAAATAGGGAGAGAGAAAAAGATAGGGCAAATAGAGAGAGGGAGAGACAGATGGGGGGAGAGAGAGAGAACGAGAGAACGAAAAAGATAGAAAGAGAGGGAACGAGAGAATGAAAAAGATAGAAAGAGAGGGAGAGCAAAAATGAGACAGAAAAAAAATGAGGAGAGAAAAGGAGAAAGAGAGTGAGAGATAGAGAGAAAAATTCCATTCAGAGAACAGGGGAGTGAATATATGAAATAATCAAATATCATTAAAAATACTAGTTTATTTCCCTTGAAATCTCTTCCCTGAGAGATCATTATTATTCCATAAGAAAGTGGAAGTGACGAAATGCTAGAGAGTTTCACATAGTGGGATGTCATTCTACGCGCATCTCTTCTTTGACCTTCATAATTATATTCTCTCTCTCTTTCTTCCTCTCTCTCTCCCTCTCTCTTTCTCCCCACACCCCCCTTCTTTAATATAAAATATATTCATATAATGTTCAATGGCAGGCCCAAAGTCCTCAGTACAGATATGTAAAGATATTTAGTATAGCTACTAGATCTAGAATAAGTGAACACTTTTTTAAAAAATCGAATCGAGGTCAAAGCATTTTTTTTTCTGGACGGCAAGTGATACTAAACTAAATGTAGTCTAGTGCAAAATGCCTTCCGATTTAATATGGGGTTGTGGAAGGGAGGAGGGGAGGTGGATATCGAAGCATGGAAACTGGAGAGCCGTATAACCCTTTCCACAAAGACACTTTATCTCTTGACTTCAATTCACTCTTAAATCAAGTGATATAATGTATTATAACTGCCACGAAGTTTCTATTGAGAGGAACACTCTGAATAAAGTGCAGGCTGAATTTTCTCTTACTTCTTTTATTGTGAAAAATAATATTTATAAGAGCAGTAGAATGGTCAGAGCAAAGTTTGTGTAAAACATTGAAATGCTGAGATTCACAGGTCCTTGTGAATTCAGACTTTACTGGACTCGGTGATCTGAATTTATGAACATTTGAAAATACTAGATCTGGCTCAAACCAGGAGTACAGCATAATCTGTTTTACTCACTCATAGTAGCTTTAACGAAGAAACTAAAAATCGTTGCAAGAATCGAATGTTTGATGGCACAATTGTTCTCCGGTTAGTTTACGAAATCTTGAAACTTGGACGTGGCAACACTCTGACACACTGACAAAATAGTATATTTCAACAAAGAACAACCAGCATATTCGTAAACTGTGCAGAAACAAACAAACAAAACGACATACTGTAGTCAGTTATTGAAACTCGGAAATAGCCACATTCTGAGAAAGCGATAAATTGTTTGATCTTAGCTTAAGGGCTCTTGTAAACTGCTGAAATCCCTACTAATCTTGAAACATTTTAAATCATGATATCATAATTATGTGTAAAGTCTGGGCTACGTTTGTTTGGATCCTGCAAGTTTACAAAAGGGGCGGTTCTTTTATTATATGGCGGTCTCTTGGAGATCCTCAGCAACGGAAATATTAAGCCTATATGCACGTTAACATGGCTGTGACTGATGCGGAAAAGCTAGAAATAAGTGCGCTGACTTATGAGAAGTAATTGCTATTGTATCTTTGCCTCAGTTATTAGAATAATTGCCACGTACTTCCACATTTAGAACGACTTGATTGTCATTTTCTGCAAGAAATCAAAAGAAAATAAAAATTACCGTTTGATCTTAATCACCTTGAGGGCCTTATATTTCAGTTCCCAGTTTAGCGATTAAAGCCTCATTTTGATAGTCTGCAAAACATAATTAGCCGCAAAAGAGAGATATCGTATTAGAATACTGTAGTAGTTTATCTCTGTGCCTTCATTTTGCAGTGTATACATCATCTCTTCTATGTCCTGGCCAAAGCCACAGTGTTTAAAGTATTTGAAAAGGATTTAAAAGCCCCGGAACACTCCCTTATCCCCCCCCCCCCCCCCCCCCNCCCCCCCCCACACACACGCACGCACACGTTTTAGTTGAGTGAGAGAGAGAGGGTGTGAATGAGTGTGCATGAGAGAGAGTGATAGAAAGAGAGATTGAGAGAGGAAGTGAGAGAAATAAAAAGCCACTATCATCAATGTTATTAAGAAATTTGGCGTTCGAAGCATCAGGAATGGATTAAGAGTACACGGCGACCGGTATATTACAGTCGAGAGAGAGAGAGAGAGAGATTGTGTATGACAGAGAGACAGACAGGGTAAAAGAAAGAGATAGAGGAAGGGGGAGAGAGAGAGCGAGAGGGAGAGGAAGAAACACGAATACCATTAATATTCATATGAAAAAAAAATAGAACCTGCCGCGCCCTTTGCATCACAATCGAGGGAGAGCGTGTATGAATGTCACGAGTCAGATAGTCGGTATCTATAAACAAGTTGTTATTAAGCGGAATGCTGTNCCGAGCCCTTTGCATCACAATCGAGGGAGAGAGCGTGTATGAGAGAGAGAGAGAGAGAGAGAGAGAATATGCCGAGCCCTTTGCATCACAATCGAGGGAGAGAGCGTGTATGAGAGAGAGAGAGAGAGAGAGAGAGGGAGAGAGATAAAGAGAGACTTAATATCATTAATTTTCTGATGAAATGTTGCCTTGTGTTCATATCGAATTACCGATGTTTGAGGGTTGGGGGTAAGGGGTGTAAAGTACATTTCGCTGACACTCGCTCTGAGGTGACAAATCTCGCTAAAGAAATGTTAGTGAACAAGAAGTTCGACCCAGGATTCCTCTTTCACTATTTGCAAACATTTCGTGCGGGGTCTATTAAAAATTTGGGGGTCGTAGCATATGCTACTCTTGCTAACAGATTAATCCACCACTAATCCTAGCTCTTAATTTCACCTACATTTCATCAAATCTCATAATCCACTTCAGGGTTGGGCAAGTTCACCAAAAAGTCGGTCCTGATCAAGTTCAGTTCACTGAAAGGAAATAGACCTAAGATCAAAATTAGCTCAGTTCTATGAAAATTGAATACTTATAAGTTGAGATCAGTTTTCCTCAGTCTAAGAAATAGGCATTCGACGGTGGTTTTCCAGAATTACGGTAGAAATTAAAGTTTAGATCTAGTACCCAAAATAGCTACAGTTCAGACCCAGATCAATTCGTCCAGAATTCAAGTCATTAATTTCACATACAGTTCACGTGAACTGAACTTACGTTTACAAACTTCATTCATTTGATATCTAAACCTGATCCACACTGAGCAGTGACATCTGGTATATCATCTCTCTACTGAAACCAACTGGCTAACACGCACTGTTTCATATAAGATTTCCTGACTACAGTGCAAGTGGTGCGTCTGGCTGCAATCTTTCTAAAACGATTAAGACAGGATAATAAAGATAAGCTAAGATAATGATGAGTTTAGATAATAATAAGATAATTTTATTCATTCTTAAGGAAATATTGTCTTGGTTTACAGTGAATACCCTACTACAGAAATACATAAAAGGCAAATAATGAAACACACACACACACACATACACACACACACACACACACACACACACACACACACACACACCTTCACACACACACACACACACACACACATATACACACACAGCATGTCCCAGTTACACTGAATTCACGCAAAGGGACAGTGGTTTATCGCAAACAAAAAAAAATAGTTTGGCGCAAACAGAAAAGCAATGAAATTAATCAGATTGTCCATACACGTAGTCATTGATAAGATACAAGTATAATAATGTGTGTGTAGACTATATAATAATGTGTGTGTAGACTATCTCCTGGCATTTGTCGGATACAGTTGTTTATTTGATAATTGTATGCACTGCACACCGCTCACCAACTAATAAATTCAAACCCTCTGTTTGTAATAGTAATTGTAAACTCGGCCATCGTGCAACACTGGTGTGATTGTGTTGGTTGGAACTGTTTTTCTACACTGTGTTGATTATGATTACAGCTATTTACAGTCACACTCTGCGCTTAAAAACTGCTTTTTGTAGCTGTTAAGGTTACAATTAAACATGAAGAAAAACGCATGAAACAACGGGGCATTTACCAGTGTTCTTCGCAGTAACAAAATTAGTACATGTAATATCGGTAGGTCGAGATTGTTTCCTGTTTTTTTTTTGGTTTTTTGTTTTTTTTTGAGACTGGAACAGTTGTCAATATAATAAGTGTGTCTTCTCGTGATAGCATTCTTGTGTGTGGAGGAGTGCGTGAGAGAGAGAAAAGAGAGAGAGAGAGAGAGAGAGAGAGGGAAGGAGAGAAAGAGAGGGACGGACAAAAAGAGAGAGATAGGGAAGGAGAGAGAGGGGGAGGAGAGAAATGGAAGCATAGAGAGGGAGGACAGAGAGAGAGGGGGAAAGAGAGAGAGCGCGCGATGGAGAGAGAAAGCGTAGGGGAGAGAGCGAAGGATAGAGAGGGGAAGGAAAGAGAGAGTGTGTGGAAGAAATAGGAATGAGAGAGAGAGGAGGAAGATGAGAGAAAAGAAAGAGAGATAGAGGAAATAGAGGGAAAAGGAGAGAAAAGAAATGATAGAAGAGAAAGAAGGAAACATATAGAGAGGGGAATGAGAGAGAGTGACAGAGAGTGAGAGTAGGAAAGAAGAGAGAGAACGGGAGGGAGAAAGGGGAGGGAGAACGTGGATGGAGAGAGAGAGAGGAAAGGACGGAGAGGGAAGGATAGAAAGGGAATGGTGGGAGAATGAGAAGGAGAGAGAGAGTTAAGGATAGAGAGAGAGGGGAGACGGATAGGGAGTGAGAGAGACAGAGAGGAAGGAGAAGAGAGAGCAGGAAGGAGAGGATGAAGGAGACAGAGAAGGAAGGATAGAGAAAGGGGGAATGAGAGAGAGTGAGGAAGAGACAGAGAGGAGAAAGAGAGGGAGGTAGAAAGAGACAGAGTGGGAATGAAAGTAAGACAGGAGGAAGAGAGGTGGAAGAAGAGAGAGAGAGAAAGATAATGACGGACATAAAGCGGACGTGCCACAGTGCACTGAGAGAAGAAAAGAATAAAAGTAATGAAGGTCTTGCTGTGTATGTGCTGCTCATAGGACAATTTGTGCAATCCACTACAAAATATTCACCTCAGCTTTTGAGCTTATCCATTGTAGGAGTAAGGGAGATTAGCGCAAATCCAACACCGACATCCCTCACCCCNACACACACACACACACACACACACACACACACACATACAAACACCCACACCCACAACACAACACACCCCACATACATACACACACACACACACATACATCCCACATACATACACACACACACTCACATACATCCCACATGCATACACACACACAAACACACACACACACACACACACACACAATAGGCACAATGCTGCACCCATATTGATGCCTTTGCAACATCAAAATAGCCATAGTTTACACGTACCATGACTGATCCAAGAAAAGTCGCACTGCACATTCACAGAATGAAGCCTAGAAAACATCGATATCTTTCCTTGTGAGATCCCTGGCAGTGCAGTCTACTGCTGTGCGCTGAATATTCATAGCCTGGAAATCGTGAATGACTTTTGTCACAGAGTAAGTTAGTAATTTTAGAACTTTTTTTTTGTTGTTGTTGTTTTTACACAGAGATCATCAAAAGCATACTATTATCTCCCTTCAATGGCCGTAACGTTAAATTGCGTCGTTCGCCGTCTAAAATTAAACTTGATAATTTTATGAACTTGTAAGTTAGTTGCTTCCCCTGAATAACGTGTGGAAGCCTAATATTTTATAAGTTATTTCCCTTAGACTACTTGACATTAAATTGAAACTGAAACTGAAAGCAGCAGGATAACTGGGGTAGGGTGTGTAAGTTCATGGAAACCATGTGACTGCCAACAACCAATAGTGTTTACATACATTGTCATGTCATCGCCTCGACTGTATAGTGACAACACTAGGAAGCCATAGCCTCAATCCAGCCAGAAGAACCGGCAGACGGACATCTTGTTTAGGTAGGTGAACATGTAATTTATGGTGATTGTAGAGATATATTTCTCATGAGATGAGTGGGAGGAATTTCGAATGAGACTCAGACTTGATGTTCCTGTTTCAGCAGATAGTAACCGCGGTCAGGTACTCGCCTCCACTAATTTTCCTCTCTCGATGGGCATTTTGCAGGTAGGATGAAGAGTAGGGTTCCGGTGGACCATCACGCAGACTTTGATTTCATTTTGTCGGTCATGAAGATAGCATCAGAATTTATTCACTAGCTGAAAGACGTTTGTAATATCAATATCATGAGGAAGTCTGTCTTTGGTAATGAAGGGAATGTAACTATACTATCCACTTCTTCTTCAACCTCATCTGTGTGGAATATGACTCAGTACTGTAATACACAGGATATAGTGATATTCACCTCGGCGTGTAGAAATGACATGAGACTGTTAAGGGTTATTTCTTGGATCATGTCCAATCATTTACCATAATAGAAAACAAGTTTTACTTCACGAAGTGTTGATCAGCTTGAAGTTTTACTTTATTGTGTTAAGTTACAGCTCTAATTCAAAAGTAGCAGCTCTATTTCAAAATGTACTGGCATCACTCAAGTTTGACTGATAGTTTGTAAATAGGAGTAACAGACAGGGCAGTCTACGTGGAATGATCCACCATACAAACATACAACTGGAGTGGTACTGCAGAAATACTAACTATGCAATAGTGCGAGCTTTGGCTGTACCAACGTAAGGTTAGACTAAAAATGCACTGTCTTTGTTACAAGGAAGAGTTAGTCTTCAGTGGTGTCCCGCTGCAAATTAAACTTCCTCGTAGCTGAGTTTCACGTTTTGTTAACGATAACACATCACACAACTATGGTATGTCGTGTCAATACACTACACTATTATCTGTACAACATATTCCTCTATAATATGTAGTGGCAATAAACCTGCCCTAATAAGGACATGTACCTTTGTAGGAATGATTCGAATGGGTTCAGACGTGTCTGCTTCTCTCTGTTCAAACATAATTTACTACTGATGTTTTAGGAAATATCTCAGTATGCTTAGACTATAATTTCAGCGTTAGACAGAGTAAGCTGAAGGAAGCCTTTATATATAGGCATTCTAATACAGATATTCAATCTTAACCAGACTAGACAAGGCTATATAATATTAAGGCCTAACCGTAAGTTTACATATTGATCGAGTACTTTGGCCTCCTTCAGTCTAAAGCACAGGACGCACGCTCTACGCCAGCTTGCTATTCATAAAAGGATTATACATCAAGCGACCTGTTTTTGTTGTGATAATGCGATGTGCGATTATATGTAACGAGTTAATTCTAGCTGTATGCACCACTGGGGAGAAATATTAAGATTGCAGGAGCAAAGTTATAAAAACCTATTTGAGTCATTTAATAAGAACTTCTCTTTGAACCAAGGCTAGTCTGCAGGTCTGGTGCCACCACTGTGCTCGAATTATATACTGTTTACGGTGAAGGTCCTTCATTTAGATTTTTCACAATGTTAGTGTTTGTTTAAGTTGGTTGCTCAAGATATTATATACTTCACTGGATAAAGAGGAGATGGTCAGTGTAAAAAGAGGTGAAGGAAGAGAGGCACAGTTCATTGCTGATTAAGCAAAACAAGCATTTCATCATAGATAGAGAATGGTAGATGTGTTGATGACCAGACTGGTAATTGCTGAGAGTGTTAGAATAATTCCAGTGGAGTCCAGTAGATAGACTAGATTTGCATTAAGAATTGGGATGAAGCCTTCGTGGGCAGAGGGGATAAGGGAGAAGGACAAGGATAAATGAATGAACCAGTTGTGATGAACAGTAGTCATGTGGAGAATATAATGGTTTTATAGACTGGACAGTTTTTGCTACCCATTGTTAAATGATGGCTTGCTATAGAAAGGGG